>QWTY01024667.1:5894-23031 GCA_008033365.1 Pseudorectes ferrugineus | reverse complement strand
TGAAGCACCCCAAACAAGCAGAAAAGGATTTGCTTTTCAGGAAAAGACTGGCAGAAGAGACATGAAAACTCATGATCCTCTGCATATCAGATGTGCTGAGGTACGGGAAGATTAGAGGGGAACATCTGTTGATTGCCTCTAGGTGAAGATAACTGGGAAAATCAAACAGGATCCTATTATAATATCGGGCCACAGCTGAAAAGTAAATAAACAACAAGTGAGGTTTGGGGTTTTTTTCCCTAACAAATGAACTGAGTCCTCAGAACATCATTTCTGATGGGCTTTCTATGTCAAATAAGAAATGTAACGGGTCAGAAAAGCCCCACAGGTTTGGAGAATATTTTGATTTATGCCCATTTGGAGAGCTACACCCGTTTGGAGAATATCTGTCCTCTCCCTGTCACGCAGCCCCACAGTTTGCTCCCCTCTGGGCAGCAGCTTAGACCACTTTTGTATTAGAGAGGGCTCATACCAAGGGAGCAGATCTTACATGAAAACTCCCATGTCCACAGAATATATGTTTAGAGGGCTGGAACCACTGGTGAGCATGCTGAAGACCTAAGGGCAGGCAAGTGTTGTCCCAGAGGACTGGCAGGATGAAAACATCATACCTATCTTCTATCAGAATAAAAAGAAACCAGAAAATTTTAGACCAATCAGTCTAACCCAAATTACCAGGAAATATTCAGGAATAAATTATTTAATCATCATTCTACAAGGGCCTAAAGGATCAAGGTAATTAATCAAGATATTATACCTTGCCTATCACCAGTCCTCAAAATAAAAACAAACCAAAAATATAAGTGGCAAGAGCAATTCATGCCAAATGAATTTTAATTCTTTCTTTGATATGTGGAATACTGCCTTGGTACCTCAGCAAGCAATGGAGGTACAGTATAGATAAGGTAAGTGCAGGATCACCTGAGAAGTTACCTCAAAAGAGATACCATCAGAGCTTTCCTGAAAGGGAAGCTTGAAAGGGAAAGGGAACTTGTCCTGGCACAAGTACTAGGCTAATGTTTTCATGATTTCAACACAGAAAAAAGATCTGAAAAGTCTTTGGAAAACAGGATCAGAATTAAAAGCTCTCCTGCTAAAAAATGGAAAAAGGGGCTGGAACCGACAAACTGAAATACCATAGAGACAAATGCAAACAGAGGGGAGAAACCAAACACTTAAGCACAACTCCAGTAAAAATTAACCAAACTTCAGGATTTCAGAAGAGAGCCAAGAAATTCTAGCAGATCACAAACATCCACCAACAGAAACTGAGACTACCAAAAGGATAACTCTCATTATGGGGCTGTGTCCGACCAAAGATCCTGGCTTACAAACAAGCTCTCATCAAAGAGGGGAGAGCTGGGGCAGAGCAGCAGGAATGTGCTGAAATGGGGAAAGCAGCACCTAGGAGGGTCTGGGGCATTTTAGTCTAACAGACAGGACTATGTGCCTTCTGACACAGAAAACAGCTGTTAAGAGACCAGGAAGATACTGCTCTCCATGACCACTATGGATATGACAAGAAATAGGCTTAGTCTGCAGCAATCAAATGTTAAGCTGCCTATCAGGGGAAGAAATGCTATAACAAAAGACAGTGGACTCCTGAAGCTGGGGGCCTATGGAATCTCTTGTTTTCAGTGATTATTAGGACATTAAATGTATTTCAGGAATTCCTTGACAATATTTTATCCTACAGTAAAGCAAGGAGTTGGGCTACCAGCTCTCCGAGGTCCTGTGCCAATGCACCATTCTGTGATAACCAACAGTCTTTGCATAATGCAATTCTTGACATTTTAACGCTAGCACTGACCATGTGCAGTGTTTTGTCAGCTTGGAACCTAAAAATCCGCTGTTGTACAGATCTGTTCAGCAGATGCAGGTGCTTATGGGTATTGTGGGACTGTAGCTTTAGATTTGTGGGACTTGCTGTACTGGAAATGAAATATTTTGTTTGGTATGTGCCGCACTCATTTTTATGATAAGAATGTAATTAGTCACAAAATGGGGAAGTAAATTAAAACGGATATGAGATTTTATGTGCTGATCTCGAAAACTAAGCAACAAATATTTACACTAGACAATCTAATAATATGCAAAGATTACTTACACATTCATTTGCAAATTTTTACAATATGCATTCAGACATCACTACTACTGCATTTAAATCAAGTCTACGTGGCACTGTCAAGAAGCACCTAAATTACAGTGATGACTCATAAGTAAACAAATAGCACCACTAAAATCAAACTACAGATACTGGAGACTAGGCAGGAGCTTGAAGGTATAAATAAAATAAGAGATCAAATTAAAGCCCCCCATTTTTCCCTCTATGAAAGAACAGAAAGCATAACATTCTATCTCTGATTTCATATTCCAAATAATTTAATACAATGCAAACAAAATCATCTCATGACACTTAAAGTGAAGCATAAGCAACAGAAAAAGCAAAACAGGACTCTTGAAGAGAAGCCAGTGGGATTACAGTGTTTTGGCATTCAGAAAATTAAGCACAGAAGCAAGTTTTTGGTTTGATATGCAAGAATTTAGACTGACTCCTGTTATTAAGCACCCTCCTTGAAGTCAGTGTGAATTTTGCCACTGGCTTCAAGCGGAGCAGGAACAGACATGTTATCAGCCATTCCAGCAGGCTGTACTCTGCAGCTAACAATACAGTTCCACATCTAAAGATAAAGGAAAACTGTTAAGTGACCTACCCAGAATGGATGGGACTCGAAACAAGGTTAACATTGTCCAAGGTGTCTGCAGCCCAGCTATAGTGCCTGAGAGAATCTGAATCGAACTCCCTTTGAAACGTCAGGTGCTTCAAAACAAAACAAAACAGATAAACTGAAATTTAAAATTAACATTAGAAACACTTGTCTTAAATACAAGCTTGTTAATATAATTATATTAAATTTAGATCTGGTCCTTTCCATTTAACAGTGCTGATATCTCCAGGGTTAAATTACTGAAAATCTTGTAACAGAAACATGAAATACACACGCAAACTCTTGTCTCTTCAAACATTCTTTTTGCCCACTTTTGGCACTTCCTTCAGTTTCAAGTATGTCTGTCCCCAGTCTTTACTTAATTTTATGCGCCAGGTTAAAAAAATGGGAAAAAAATTACCATTTGTACTGCAGTCACACACCATATAGACAGGCAGCGTAATACTCCCCCTCAGAAGATGCCATTGGGTAGATCCTTACTCAAGCAGAACCTGTGAATAACTTCCCTGGGAGTTCCACTGAGGCTGTGAACGCAGGAGGGGCTTGGTTTGTCTTTATGCACAACCAACACAGGCACTGCTTTGTGGAGTGCCACTGTCCCTACTCATGTGGACAGAAATAGCTTTAACCCTGTGAGGCTATAATTAACTCCTCTCGGACAGACGCTGAGGTGTGATTTGTTTCTCCTGCTGCCCACGCACACGGACATTCATGCATCCTGTGCCCCACAACATCCCTCACGCTATAAATCCTCCTCTTCCTGGGCAGCAAAGCCATTCCAGCAAAATACTCTTTTTCCTCTGTTTCCCTTGTCTTAGGAAATTAAACCAACTAAACTCCAAATACTGTTTTCCCCTATTTCCAGGGTGATGTGAAAGCTTCTCCACAATTTCAGAAGCAACATCCTAAGTTACATCAACAAAAGTAAGTCAAGAAGCAACACACACAATCTTCACCCAAGATGGTGTTAAAGATGTCAGTGTTTCCTCTAAGTAGGTTGTTTGCTGCTTAGAGGCAAATGCAGCTAGAGAGAGCAGCCTGTTTGGACTAAAACCTCATGGGCTGTTTTCAAATCAAATTCAGTGGGTTCAAGTCAAACCAGAGCCAAGCACATGCTTCTACACGGGGAAATCTTATTATTTCCACCTGGGTTTTCTTATATGCTGACACATACTGGTATTGCAGATTAATTATTTTGAATAGAAATATCAGCATTAGAAGTAAATCTGGCAAATTCAGTCATAAACACACAAAAATACTTCTCTTGAGAAGCTTCCACAAGATAAGCAGGCAGATGGTTGCTGTGTTGCTGGCCAGAATGTGCAACACTCCCATCACTCTGGGGTTTCCAAAAAACTGCACTCTTCAGGCATTTCTTTTATTAGAAATGAGGATCCCAGGTTGCCTTCCAACAACTATTGACACTGTGATTTACTGCCCATCGACAGAAATCCCTGCAGAGTGCAGCTCTGCTCTGTCACCCGTCCAACCTCCTGGCTCGATGGCTCCTCCTTTCCCTACCTCAACACTTCTACTGAGGATCTTTTGTTAAACTTTGTGCTGTAACAGATTGTGCTTGAGGCCTGACGGTTCAAGCACAGACAACAACAATGAAGGGCAAACCTGCATGTGTTAAACAGCAAAATACACCATCAGACAGAAAAGATACAATGAATGCTGTCAAAACAATGACAATTAAGCAACCGCAGTGGACTTAATTAGCAGCATTTGAAAAATGTATTGTAATTTAGTTTAATGAAGACAGTTTTGTTAGTCTTTCCAGTAAGATACTAGGGATTCTCCAATATTTCCTGGAGAGCCTGTGGTTTAGGCAGGAAAGCCATCACTGTGGATTTCTGCTATTCCAAGTGATTTATAAGAGCTCATACTGAGCACGGTATTACTTCTGATACCAAACAGCGTAACATTCAGACGGGTTGTTTCAGGCATTGTAAAAATTTAGATAAACAAAAATAAATCTATTACTTTGCTCAGCGATAAACTTCATCATCAAAAATAGGCCAAAGCAAAGAAACATAAGAAATGGGCCAAAAGGAATCACACAATTTGGTGTTTGTCCTTGAAAGGCCTGCTAAGCTCTAACAGCATCACTGCACCAAGGCCCAGGCATGCACCAGGACACACAGCAACAAATAAACGTGGGGTCAGGTTTCCTGTAACAGAGGAAAAATGCTTATGTTCCCTTAGCAGTGGGATATAGAAAACTAAACATAGGACCATATAAATCCCAAGGAAATACCATCTCTCCAAAATAACCTGTGCTAGACAGAGGTGCCACTGCGCTCGTGGATGTGCTGTAGGTTTGCCTACACACGTAGGTGGGGTTCCTCAGTCCGGTCCCTTGTCCTGAGACATGGTCTGTACACCAGGTGACTGGTTTTGTTAAAAGCATTCCTCTCTGACCAAGTGCACTCAAGCAGATCTTTTGGACATATTTAGAGCAAGCCCAAAAGCCCAAAATCTGCAGCCAATAATTTTGGCTCAGGAGCAGAGTAGGAAAAGCTGATAGCTGGACACACTCATCTTACACACAGCACACATCTGTGGATCTCATTTTTCCAGGCTGTTGAGGTGCTGGATTTTCCATACAGGCAAAAAAAAAAATCTTCCTGTGTAAGTTGCAACATAAGCAGTCCAGAAGATAGTACACTGTCAGTGACATCAAATCACAGTATCCATTCTGTGTTTGGTCAGGTCCCAGTGTTCCCTCCCTGGACCGAGGGAGATTAAAAATGCATTGCTAAAGGGTGTGGCAGCCTGAGATGCAAATGTGTGTATAAAAATACTGAGCGTTCTGCTGGCAAGGATCCTGCTGGTTGCGTAACTGAATATCCAGGCTGTGTAATATCAGAGTTCAGCAAACAGAAGAATTTGTGCTTCCTCCCAGATGAATTTATCCAGTCTGAAGTGATTCAGCAAGCTGCTATTTAATGGACAGCCCAAGTCATCCTGCCTTTGGCTGATTAAATTCAGAGGTTGATGTAAATTATTCCATGGAGAAGTCATTTGGATTTAATCTGAGTTGCTGCATCCAAGGTAACACGCCAGGACACAGAAATTTTAACTTTGCTCCAGCCAGGTTATGAGGTACAGTGTGGCCTGGATTCAAAATTCCCTGTGAACAGGGTCAGCAATAAACCACCAAAGGCAAACAATGGGACTTCTAAGGAATGATTAGAAACTCTTCTCTAACACTGCAGGTGTTATGCTGGCAGTGAGGTTCAGTAAAGAATCGTTTCAAATCTTCCTCATTTGACTCTTTCCAGACTCCCAAGTCTACCAGGGATCTTGGGGAGAGGTGGCCATGAGATCTTCTATCTTAACCTGACCGAGAGGTTGGCAAATGCTCCTTACTCTTTTATATACTGATGTTTGTGATAAAATTAATTCCCAATAACCGACTTTGCTGCTGCCATGAACTCCAGACAGGTCTGAGCTGTACAAAAGGAGAGGAAATGGCATATACAGACAGGGAATGGATCACTGTTTCAAAGTAGTGTGATTCCCAAAATAGCCTTCACTCCTCTCAGTTCCCAGATGGACTTTTAGAATATTGGTTTCAGCCCACAGTGATCTTTGTTCCTGTGAATTCCACTGGTGGAACACAAGTTAGTGCTTTTTTCCCCCTGCTTTCTATTGCCGTAGCAGAGACTATCTAGGAGCCCATTAATGTACAGAGGGATGAGAAAGAGGGGCAGGGATATTCTCCATCTCCCAAATGCAGTTCTCCTGCTTCAGCCAAAAGCTAGGGCTGGGCAGAAAACCACAGGAATTCCAGAGGATGGATATATTTTTGACGGGACATGGACGTTTGCAGAAGCCATGGCAGAAAGTTTTAGCTGGTCTCTGTTTCTCACGAAGATAGTTTGTTACTTTCATGTTTGTTTTGCACAGAATCACAGCTTTACTAACCTCTCAGGACAGGACTGACACTTTTTCCCACTACCACATTCCATGAGAGTTGTTAAGCATAGAGCTGGTTTTAAGCCTTGTTATGTGGTAAGACGCACCCTAGCTGCTAAATCCATGCCATCTACTTTAATGGGAATCACAAAAATAGCCAGAATCATAAAACAATGCAATATATTCTCAGACTGAGGAGTCTTCCTCTCCTCTGAAATTTCCATCATATCAAGAACACTTAATGAAGTCTTAGTATTAAGAGGCATCAAAGCAGCTTTAGGTTCTCAGTCCTGACACAGAATTTCTTGTCCCCAGTGCCAGTAGTTGCAGATTTTGTTTTATGACTTCAAACCAAACAAAACCACAAAATCACTGCTATGCAAGCTTTGGAAACTCTCCCTAGATGGCTGTTGCAAATTAAGGTTATTGGAGGTTTACAGCATTTAACTTAAAAGTAACAATCTAATAATAAACATTCTGTTGCTAAAGTCAGAATCCAATTTCTCCCATTCTCATAATGCTACCAAAACTGTGTGTAAAAGCTGTAGTAAAACTGGATAGCTTATACCACACTAGAATTTACAGACTAATACAATCAAGGTTTAAAATGTACAGGTCCTGCTCTGTGGACCCTTTTCTTCCCCATGAAAATATCCTCTGAGATCAATAACCCCAAGTGCAAGAATGATCTGTGAAAACAGCAGCAGAAAACCTCCGTTTCATTCCAATCCACCTTATGCTCTTCCAGGACATAAACAACAGTTCCATTCCACAGTCCTTCCCAAGTAAGGGTTTTTACATGAATTTTTATTCAGTTTCCTAGCAGATCTTTGACTTCTGTGTATCAAGAAACTCTTGAGTAATTCAGTTAGATTTGGAAATCTGAAGCAAATCTACCAAGGAAAATGCTGAGGAACTCACAAACAAAGCATACAGTATTCCATTATCCCCACTCTTGGAAAGACTTTCCCACGCTATAATCAGGTCAAAAGATGCTGCTTTTGTTGTATTAGTCATTGCACAAGTGTTTGGAAGATACATAAACTGAAGAGTCTATAATAGCTTAATCTTTACAAGGCCAAATTCTTCCCAAGAGTGGAAAAACAAGGACAGCAGTCGGAGTCCCCTCCATGTGGACAGAACAGGCCAAAGTAATTCCCAGTCTACGCAGTACAAAGGTTGCTTAGTGTAAAACTCGTTGCTCCCAGCTTATCAAAGCTCTCTAAAGATACACGAGGCCCGCAGGAGCACCCACTGCCCTCAGCCAATAACCAACCCCACGCTCAGAAATGTAATCTGTCCCTTAAAGACTCTTTTGCTTTGGGACCCCACCACTTGTCCCTTGCAGGATCAAACCCACAAAGTGGTAGCCCCACCGTCTCTTGTTCACAGCTCCTTTCTTGCCCCTTTTCACCAGCTAAGAGAGCAGCCACAGTCTCTGGCAGCACAGCTGAGGGAGGGCTCCCCACTGCAATCCCCTGCAAATACGAAGCACAGCTACCTGGTGGCAGAGCCACAGCACATACCTGATCCTTTGCTGGGACCAGCAGCTCTTCAATCATCATGCTGTCTCGGGCATAGGAGCTCCTGTTCAGCGTGTAGGACCTATCCGAACTGAAGGAGCGGAGGCTGTTGTATTTACCATTTATCATAGAAAGTGCGGGTGACAATGAGATGAACAGAAAATAAAAATAGTAAAATTAATACATGCAACTTCCAGGGATAGCATAAGATGGCAAAATATACATAATCTGTGAAATAAATACAAGGAGGAAAATGGAATAAAATGTATTTGACTATAGTTAAATATTCCCTTCCCTACAATATGCATAAGCAAAATCTCAACAGATGCTTACTGCTTTGGCAGTAATGTTGTGGTTTTAGAATAAATCTAGAAAAGTGTATTCAAGTATTTAGATGAACTTCGATAAATATCTCCATGCCCTAATCCTGAAGGCAACCCATGAGGGCAGGTCCCAGGGGAGCTGTGGGTAGGTCACAGTGCCTGCCCACACAGCTCAGGCTGCTGAAGCAGGTTTAACTAAGAGCAAGTTTTATGTGATGTCATTCTCTTTGTGGCTGAACCACTTCTGACATTGTTACAAACACCGTAGCTATCCCTATAGTTAGAAAGGAAAGGATAATAAGTTTGAAATGAAAGGAGAAACAAATTTGCTTATTGACAACTAGTTAAGTAGAGATGCCAATGTTTTGGGAATTATTTTGTGCACGTTAAACTATTTAGAAATAACTATGATCACTCTTAACGTGTTGCAATTAAACCAACGTAGGAGTGTTTTACATTTAACCCTGGAAGGTACATTATGGTATGTGCTAAAAACATGCTGCAGGCCTAGACATGCTTGCTACGTGACAAAAAATAAAGTAGTAAAAAAGGTGAATTAATACAAAGCAACACCCACCAACATATTACACTTCTGAACTAGCAACACTTTTCACACTCAAAACTCTACAACGTGTTTCATGCATGTAGTAGTTGCTAATTGAATTTCTCTAATCCCTTAGCACACGTTCCTTCTTGTGCTGGAAGCAGAACTGGGATCTTAATTACACACTGTAGGCATATGTTAAGCAGACTTTTACATGATAAAGGGCATAAAGAAGTTAAGTTATATTTGTTATAACAGAGGGATATTCTCTAGGGCTGAACCCACCCCCCGCTCCCCAAAATAAAAGCATGTCACTTTCCAATGCTGAATAAAATGAAGATAAGCAATGGCAGCAGCAGAAAGATGAGAGAGATGTAACACGATGCCATGCCTTCTTACCTGACTTTTGGACTAAAGCAATTTACAGTGGAAAAGAAACAGGAGAAATAGAAAGCAAAGAATCAGACAGGAAAAGCAAGATGTTATGGCTGGATGGCTTATATATTTAATGTGTTCATTTCTTAATGTTACACTCAGAATCAGCAGTAAGATACATCCACAGAATACTTTTTTTGCTAAATAAAATACTTCACAGGAAAAACCACTGTATTTGTCTCCTCTGAGCATAACATGGGCAATGCAAAAAATGAGCTACGCAGCAACAAATAGTAATGGCACTGCTAAAACCAGAAGCATGGGAATATTAGATTTCTCTCAAAGAAAAGATAACATGGGGTTGAGCCCTCAGATCTCCCTAACAGACTGTGATTGAGGAGTTCTGCTCTCCCACCTGCACAGGGAGCACTCTGTGCAAGAAGAGAGCTGCAAGGAGTGAAAGGTGTCAGGTAAATCAGTGCTGGGCTCTGCACACAGAGCACGTTCCCTCTGCACCATCTCTGCCCTGCTCCAGCACTGACCACAGCGCTGTGTGATCACCCTGCTCACACCAGATTTGAAAGCAGCATGTCAGCTTTGTTAATTCAGTTTACAATGACACGAGATTCTCCCTTCAGATCTAATTTGCTGACTTTCTGGCTAATGGACTACTTAAAAGCATTTTGGCATTTCTCATGAATGTATTATCTCATAAATACTTATTAACTTCCCTAAAAATTGTAAATCAAGCACAACATGGCTGGGGACTACTAAAGAGCAAATTTCCACTGCATGCTTGCATTTCTAATGCGGCCATAACAAACAAGACTGAAGGGTAGACATCTAAGCTTTACCTTATGGGAGTTGCCATTTGCTGTTAGACAATGAACTCACTTTTTAAAACAGATCTTTAAACTACAGCATAGGAAAAAGCCCTCAGGGCTCCAGCTTATGAGGTTTAATTATTAGCTTCAGTACAATTCAACTGTCAGTAACTACACTGCAAATCCACAACTATGGAAGTAATCTCTGCTCACACAGCTTTAACTGTTTTGAGCAATGCACACTGCAGGCTTTAGCAACATTCAAAAATCAAATCTAAAATGTTGATCTAGAAATACCTGTGTTGAAATTAGCATTAGTCAGACAACATATTAGTTTTACAACGTTTTATCAGGTTCACAGAAACTTTGGCCTGTTTTTTGTAGCATGTAATCCATTCCCTGTCAAATTAAATCCTGCAACAAATTTAGGGGAATCCTGCCTTTTTTTTTTTTCTTTCTTTCTTGGGGGGGAGGAGCATTTTTTTTTAATGTTGTCTTTCTCAGTTGGATTACTCACTAGCACCTTTAAAGAAATAAAAGCACCAAATAGCAAAATGATTGTCATTCAGTTTTTCTGGCATTTACATTCTTCAGCAAAACACACCCATTAAGGAACCCTCTACTGTGAGTATCAGTCTGACCAGCAGTAGTCAAAAGAAACCTGGCTTTGCTGGCTGCTCTGGATCAGTTTCTAGACCAGCTCAGACCGCTAGCAAAGAGGTACCCTGGAGATGTTCAGAGCATGAACAGAGACCAGAAAAAGTGAATAGTTAAGTTTTCTGTATCATTGCCATAAGAAGCCAACATGAATAAAGAATATGAAATAAAACTGCAATGAACATATGCTTCAAAGGAAGTACACCCTCTCTCCTTCACTTCAAAACAGACTCCAGGGCTGGGTGGCAGAGCGCGCTTGGTTTGTAAAAACTTGTACCTGTGGTGACACACGAACATGAGAAACAGCAAACACAATACCTGGCGGAGCGGGCTCCCAGGCTGAAGCCCATGTATCCTTCAGCAGGCAGAGAATCATCTCCCAGCTCCTTCAGATCCTGGGGTCCGAGGTATTTGTCTGTATCGCCTGTCATTGCATCCTCACCTGCCAGTACAAAAGCCGGGCTGGAATCAGAGCTACACGTATGGCAGATGTTTGTGTGCTTAGTAAGTCATAACGCCCTTCTCTGCTCGCCAATAAGGAATCAATCCAGTCACCCCCACTTTCCCTAAGGCTCTTTCCACGTTGTATGTTAATTATCCACCCTCTGAATGTGCCTGAGAAAATAACTTTATTGGGGGGCAAACGAAAGAAGCAAAGCTCCACCTTGACGTAAACCCAATAAAGTTATACGAGGGGTGACTTTTGCCCAATCGTTTCAGCAAGCCAAAGAGTTCTTCTGTACTTTGCATCATTGCACTCACTTTTGCTTTCCTTAGGGAAAAAAAGCCCGAGCTGACAAAGTTGGAACATTCCGTGCGAGGAAAAAAAAAAAAAACCGAAACAACAAACCAACCAGCAAAACCAAACCAAGCCCTGGCTGTGAGAGACAGCCTATTTGCCCACCAGTCCTGAAAAGTGCAGCAAGCTTGAATGGAGGCTGAGAGAAGGAAGAGGCCCGCCTTCCACCTTGGGTATTTCTCACTACCTTTTGGAAGTTGGAACGTAAGACGGGATTTTTTTTTTTCCAATTTTTTTTTTTTTTTTTTTTTTTTTTTTAAATGACCTGCTCCCCACTCCAGGTTGATTTCCGAAGGTAAGCGCTTCCCGAAGCCTGCTCTCCCTCCCGGAGCAGCCGGGGCCGGGGGCGGTGCAGCCCCATCCCCGCGGCGCGGACAAAGCCGGGCCCGCCGAGCCCCAGAGCGGGGCGGGACCCCGGGCCCCGGCGGGACACGTGGGACCGGCCATCCGCACACACGGAGAGCCTTAGCTGTTTTAGCAAAAACACCCCGAGAGGAAGGAAAGTTAAACGCTGGGAGAGGCGGGCAGGCGCCACAAAGGGTTAACGGAGCAGCTGCCCGGCGGGGAGCATTTGCATGCCATTACATCATGCAAACCTACATTCCTGCATTGACAGAGCAAGTCCAAAATATGCCTTTTGCGGTTGTTGGATTTTGTCCCCCCCACCCCGTTCCCTCAACAGCGCAGAGCAGAGAGCGCTCCCTGTAAGCTCATGGCTCGCCGACATTCGCTCTCCTCCTTTGTTGTGAACGCGTTTTAGGTGTGTTAAGTTTAAATCGCACGACAGAGAAGTTTAACAACAGCGCGTTCCCGAAGGTAAGTGACTCCCAAGCCCAGCCTCACGTTTCCCGCTTTCATTCAAGGAGTTTAGACTAGTTTCCATTCACTAAACTCAGGAAACCACAGGCGAGCTCTGGTTTTAAACTAACAATCAAGTCTAAAAATACCCCTTCAGCTACTGCTTTGCAAACGGCAAACAAACACACCAACTTTCTCCTCCAGCCCAGCAACAACCAGTATTTTAAGCAGCAGTTAAAAAGCTGAAATGTCCACAATACACCAGAAAGCATTCAAAAACCCGAAACAGAAACATCATACATCAAGTGAAACTTTAAAAAGTCTTACTGTTTTGGAAAGCCATTTTCACCAGCCTGGTCTATAAGATTTTTTTCCCTGGTGTTTCCAAGAATTCCTATTAGTCCTATTAGTCCTTAAGCAGTGATTTAGACTTAATCTCCAAACCAGCACAAGCAAACTAATCCCTGTGGGTCATATTCGCTTTCCACACAACAACTGAGATCTTCTTAACATCTTGATCTCTTCGTATGTATTTTAGGACATGTGCATCTTTGTCCTCTCAACTCAGATTAAAGTTCTTTGCAAATATGAAACAAAACGAAAAATAGTAAGTTTAAAAAAAAAAAATAAAAATCCCCTTTTAATCACTCTGCAGACATCCCTTTAAAGCTTCTGCTGATTGGATTACAGCCTCCCTTGGCAAGCCTCTTGAATGGTGACATAAATGCAGGCACTCCAGTTATTTGTATGTAAATAGGGGTGCTGCGAGGGTGTAGTTTTTCTGTAACTTGATGCCGGGGCTGCGCAGGGAGCGCGGGGCTGCGGGAAGGCGCTGCCTCCGCCCGCCCTCCCCGCCCGGGGCCGGCGCCTCCCCCGCGCCCACCCCCGGGGGGCTGGGGGAGCCCACCCTCAGCACACCGTCCCTCCCCGCCCTCCCGTGGGGGGCTGGTGTCCAGGGACAAAACCGGACCGAAGCCTGCGAGGCGAGGAAGCGACCCGGGGAGGGCGAGAGATCCGGGCAACTTTCAGCAACTACCAACTGGGCCACTAAATTTGGAAAGTTCTGCCCTTACAATACCTGAAGACAAGCGCTACGCCACTGTAAGGAGCAGAGGAGGCATTTTCTTTAAGAGCATCGTTTGTCAAAGGCAAGGAAAATTATAAAAAAAACCCATTTCCGTCGAGCTGTAACATACATTAGATGTTATCCTGCTCTGCAGCTAATCCAGCCAGGGCAGGATTACTCTGATGAAATGCTCTCATCAAAGGAAAAGCTGCATCTAGGAGTGGTAATTTCAAAGAATTCCAGACATTGTTTTGTGATCGTGGGAGGCTGGAGCAAAATGGGTGGTGCACGTTTCAGCAATCCCACTCTGTTTAATTAGGTGCTGCTGCCTAATCCTCTGCGCTTCAGGTAATAGCGAGCAGTGTTTGCTCACAGCACACGGAATTCCTGCAGAGGGGAAGAGTGAAGACAAAACTCATCTCTGAACACAATCGATACAGAAATGCCCAAAAATGAGGCACCGATGAAAAACCACCAAAGGATACTGCACTGCTCTGCTGCCTTTGCCATCCTTGCCTTCACAATACGCTCCATGTTGAAGAAAGGTGATGTCCCTGCTACCAGCGGGTAAACACACCTATCTACACACAAGTAGAGGAAACAGCTCAAAGTCCAGGGAAAAACAGCGGCAGTGGGTCAAAGCAAGGGCCCATCAGTTCTAGTGCGCCCTGTCTCTGACAGCAGCCACACTTCACAGGACAGTGCGGGAACATGGACCAGCACAAGTCCTCCAGGACATTTTTCTAGCCGGCACTGATTTGAGCACATATTTTCTAAACCTGAAAGAGGTTTCTATAGTCATGAACAGGGTTTTTGGTTTATTTTCCTTTTTGAAGTCTTCCAGTTACACTTTGAACTCGTGTAAATTTTTTACGCTCCTTTACCTGTGCAGGGAGTCATAAAAGTCAACTGCCTGTTGTAGGAGGAACAGCCCTTTTAAGCTGGATCTGCCTCTTGCTGGTTTCACTGATGCCCCCTATTTTTAAACTTCTGGAGAAGCAGCAAGCATTGCTGCTCACTCTGCCACCCATTATTTTATATGTTCTAGCCTATCCCTCACGCAGTTTGTTTTTATTTTCTGGGATAGAAGGTTCTACTATTTTAACTCCTTTCTCCCCAAGAAGCTTTTCCATACCTCTTATCATCTTTCTCATCCCAAGTTTTCCCCATTTTTCTGGTCCCCCAGCATGTCTCCTACAGCTGGGGATTGCAGGAGCACAGTGGAGGTGTTCTTTTTAGAGGCCGGTGAGAAATACAGGCTCTCTGGCAGCAGAAGAGAAGGCATCATGTGGCTTGGGTAAAGTCCCAGACAAAATTTAATCATAGGCTGGGATCCAGATGAGCATTTGTCATTTGGCTTTGCTAAAGATACCTGAGGATTCTGCCACTCCTTCATCACAGCCTGTCCAGAGCTGTCTTGATGGCAGAAGAGGTAGAGCCACAGGGAAAAGGAGGATGCTTCAAGTTGTAGCCAAGGTTTTGGTCTCACAAAAGTATGGAGAAAAGCCAATACCAAACCACTGAAACTTTTATGAACCTGTGAAATTCTATGGAGCCAAAGAAACTCTGAAAGCTGAGCTTAAAAATCTAATAAATCAACCCCTCCCAAAATGACCAATACCAGATTTTCATGCATGGTGATGTCCTGACCTGCCTTAAAAGCACTGAAACTGCTGTATCTTAGCACCTACTCAGGGATCAGGCAGTGTGCACTCATGTTCTCTTAGGACACCTGTCTAATCTTCCAGGGATTGATTAGCATGATACTTATTCCTATTGAGGCAGGAATCTCCATTAAATGGGTTTAAAACAGTGTCCTGGTTTACACCCAAAAGTTGGTTACCTACTGAAGGTCAAATAAAAAAAATTAAAAGCTCAAGAATAACTGATTTTTGACAATGACTGTCTAAATTCTCCGCACCTAATCGGGTTTATGGATTGGATTCTTTTTGCCCTTCACTGCTCACAGCCTCTCTCCTCTTTGTATCAACTTCCACTGCTTGCTGTCCCTTCACCTCTGGGACAGCAGCAGCAGCTCCAGGGAGGGCTGTTGTGACAGAGCTCATGGCAGGGTTGTGGCAGGCACAGCAGGGCTCCAGCTCCTTGCACCAGATTAAAGCTCCTGCAGCCGCCCAGAGGGATGCTGAGAGGATGAGCATGCGCTGCAGAGGAGGGGATTCCTTCCAGGCCTCCTGCAGACAACTGGAGCTGTGCTTTACCATGGCTGAGCCCTGGCTCCACACCAGCCCCATGGCAACGGGCACAGGGCTGGGACTCCCAGCTGCATGGGGAGCCAGCCCACAGATGGAGACAGCGAGAGGGAAGACCCCGTTCTCCCAGTCTTGGGTTTCACATTTATAAGATTTGCAATATCTTTAAAAATAAAAGCACAGCACATGTTTGGTTGCATCAGAATTGCTCTATATTCTTGTACAAACTCTCTCCTACATGTGAAGGTGAGCCTTCATTTTTTTCCCCCACAAAATCGTGTTCGCATCTTTCAAAAAAACATCATTTCTTTTTTTTGTGGTGTAGCCGTTTCCCAGCACCTAACCTCATTTGGGCAGATTTGCCAGAGTAGTCTAGGAAAAAGAATAAAAAATCTCTCCTCTCAACCAGTTTGACTCCAAACCAAACTGTCCTCAGCAGGGAAGAGAAATTACACAATTCCCATGTAAATACTTATTTAGTGGGCACAGCAAGACACAAAACACAAGGAAATGGTTTCCTGACATTTGTCTCCGAGCTCTTGAGTCTCTACTTTCCAAGTCTTCAATTTCTCTTGTGAGAGAAGCCTTGAGGGTTGTGGCTCATTGAGAAGCCATTCAACAAGTCTGTCTCACTGAAGAGTTCTGGCTGATGACATGAACACCAGCCAAGCGAGGGAAAGCTTGGATTTGTTTGCTAAATTTGTGCCTTTCTCCCACTTGGAAATCAGCTCCCTGGCTCTGAGATTTGTCAGAGTGCCTTACCATCTTGAACAGATTTGTTTCGACTGGTGTAAGTGGATGCACTGTATATAAATACCCCACTAACACCGAGGAGTTGCGGGGATGGGCGTCACTGAGTTGTCCTTACAGATATGCAAGTCAGGAAAGAGACAGGCCAGTGGTTATGTAGCCTGTAATTCATCCCAAGCCCTGCACACTGGAATGCTCAGCACAGATTAATAAAATGCCTGTTATCTGATTTGTGAGCTCTCTTTCAGTGCTGGGTTTGAAAAAGACCCTGTCACCACAGTATCACAGAATGGCCTGGGTTGGAAGGGACCTTAAAGATCACCCTGTTCCAGCTCTGCTGCCATGGGCAGTGACACCTTCCACTAGACCAGGTTGCTCAAAGCCACATCCAGCCTGGCCTTGAACACTTTCAGGGATGGAGCAGCCACAGCTTCGCTGGGAAACCTGTTCCAGTGTCTCACCACCCTCATAGTGAAGAATTTCTTCCTAATATTGAATCTAAACCTACCCTCTTTCAGCTTAAATCCATTCCCCTTGTCCTGTCACTGCATGCCCTTGTAAAAAGTCTCTCTCAAGCTTTCTTATAGGCCCCATTTAGGTACTGGAAGGTGCTCT
>QWTY01024665.1:3476-18602 GCA_008033365.1 Pseudorectes ferrugineus | reverse complement strand
AATTGAATGTAAAATTGTCCTTATACAAATGTAGATGCCGATACACATAAATTACATTGTGTAGATACATGCATACAGAGAAAATATGATATGTTACACATCTACAATATATTGTATATTTCTTGCAAATGCAAATTCCTAAATATACAAATGATTTAAGAAGGTGAGGAGGTCAAAAAGGAGGTTTGGAAAAAAGTAAACTTTTTCCAATGAGGAATTTGATCTAATATAAAGTTTCTGACCCTTGCTATACAGAAGAAATAGGAAATAGTGCTAGTCAAGAGGAAGAAAAAAAAGTTTTCTACTGATATAAAGGGAGATAATAAACCTTCACTCTCTCATTTCAGCCTATTCTATCCATTTTCAGGGAAGAAACATGCTCAGTGCTTCTAGAGCACTGCTAGGTTTTCACTCCAGACTGTCCTTTGCCGTTTTGGTGCTTCCTGAGGTCAGACTCTATTAACTTTACGTAAAAGTGCATATGAATGAAAGTAATACTATTTTTTTCATGAAAATATAATTTTTTGGTCCTCATATCCAGTAAATAGATCCAGAACATGGAATTTTGGTGTAGACCTTTAGACTGCTTGGGAGCAGCCCATGGAGGGGCAATGGGAGCTTTGGGATGGACAGTCCTGAGTGGACTCCCCCAGGTATAGACTGCTCTGCTGGGGGTCCTGTTGGGCAGTAAGGACACACAGATCCCTTCCCAATGCACTCCTAATCCCATAGGGGCTCTTTAATGACAGAAATCCAGCAGCCATGAAAGCAGTAATGACAGTAGAAGCTGGTGGCAGCACCACACCTTGGAGTACACTCCAAGTAAATAGAGCTTACTATTTCCTTTAAAAGGAGGAACATACCTTTTCTTCCCCACCAATGAAAGCCCTCTAATTCCCTTTATTTTGCTCATCACAAAACATTAGCACCAAATACACACAAGTCAGGTCTCTCTCAGAGAAGAGTCTTGCTGTTTATAGGTATGGGGAGTGATTTAGTGTTTCCTTACTGAGCACTGGTGTCAAGCAGAAAATTCAGCAATGAGACATTCATGCCTTGATTTCCCTGAAAGGATTTTTTTTTTTCCAAACTTCCACCAGGCAAACTGATTTGGTCATTGTTTTCCAGTGGGAGGACATGTCCTTTATCATATACTTGTTCCATACAACTCCCATCACTTAGGACTTGGACAGCAGCTGTGCAGACCTTGTTTTCTACGTGTCCTCCCCAAAAACCTATTAAAAACAAGAACATTTCCCAGCCATAAATAGTGAAATGCATTTACTCTCCCATATATCCTTATATCCCATATAATTTCACAAACTTTCTTATCTGCAGTTAGATACAAAACTCCTGGGGAAAGATAAGTCACAAAGTTTGCTCAAAGGTCACCTGCTTGTTTGTTGCTTTCTGAGCCACAGCGTGCAGACTTCAGCACTGGCTTTAGTAAAAATTACTTATAAAAACAACAGTGTTAAAACATTATACAGCAATAAATGGCTGTGCTTTTTCCAGGTAAGTAGCAGTTTCAGCTTATCTTCTAGCAGGCACAGAAAACCTACGGTCAATTTACTCACATCACTCCTCTGCCTGCTGAGGCTTAAGAGCTAGGGAAGAAAATGAATAGACACAAGGCCATGGCACGTAATCATCACTTTTCTGCAAAATAAAATCTAGTCACTGAAGTAATTCAACCCTCATGACCTTGCCAGGACTGGAGGTGTGCCAGCCCCAAAAGAAGGAACTAGATGTAAGACAAATAAACATAAGTCACAAGGACAGTGACCATTAAAATGAGATTTCATATGTATAAATGAGGCAACAGACGGTCAATTAGCAGGTATGGGATGGCGAGGATGAGAAATACAAAACCACAGCCTGACAAAACTGCAGTTTTCAGTGTCCACTCTTGCAGCAAGATCCCAGGAAATATATGCAGTCCAAAACGATGCAACGTGTTCAAGCTGTGCCACTGCTGGGGATTTCTGTGATGCCTCAAGATAGTGGGATGGGTGGCTGGAATGTTTTATTTTCTATGAGTAAAATGAAGACAGCCTCTAGGCTATTCTGAAATGAGAGGCTTCGGTGAGCCAGTAAACAAGTCTAGCATGGGAGAGCCAAAACCATGGAGCTGAGGTTTATATTCTCAATGATACCTCTGTAAAGCCAGAGCAGATGAGAACTGGGGTGAGGAGCACCAGCCATGGGGCACATGCAGAGCTGGAAGGTGCACTGGTCCTGGTCCTCATGCCTTCTCCCATCGGGCCAGCACAGATTTACTGCCTGTAGGGGTCAGAGGCCAGGGTCCTGTCTGGTCCCTGAGCTGTGTTTGAACTCCAGGGCTGCTGGGTTAAATTCCCTGTTCTATTTTCAAACATTGTACATGCCCAAAGAGGCCATTTACTCAGGGGCTTCTCTCAGAAACTTCTGGCTCCATCCTGTGTGAGTGAGGAAAGTATAGCACAAGCCCCGTACAAAGCTACACCACTGGCTGGCTGTTGGTTTTGGGAAATATTTGCATTAATGAAAAAATAATGAATGGAAACAGACATCATAATAAAGCATCTTCTTTTTTTAAAAAAAATAATAAATCTAATACAACTCCAGGAACAAAGAAGGATTCAAAATACATTTCATATTTACCTATAACCTAATAAAGTTGATCCATGGCATTTAAGATACAAGAAATCCAACTCATTTGACCTTCTGCTGTAAATCCAGAGGAGGTTCTCTACTTCCCTCTCTCTCTCAGCTCTCCTGTGCCAAACAAGCTCTGTCAAACTCTCATCTCCTTGCAGCTATTCCAAAATTAACATCAAGCATCAATGACCAAGGGTTTATTGGGAAAAAGTAGTGCAAGGTAGGAAGCAAGAGAAAATAATTTGGAGTTGTTTTTCTAGAAAGAGGATAATGTGAAAATAGGTAAAGTAAGTAGTTTTCATGGTTGGAATCTTAGCCTGAGAAGTGACAGCAGATTTATTTTAAGACTTTAAAGTTCCCATCCTCAGGGATTTAAAACATTCACATTAAGTTATACCTGAGGTGTGACTTCTTACAGAACTTCATTTTGATGATATCTTTTTAAAGAATTGTTCAGAAAATTTTCAAGGCTGCATCAGATAAGAATAATGATGTTTTTCTGTTACATACAAATTTTATATTCTGCAAGTCTCCAGACTTCCTAAATAGGGATAGGCCCTGTTTGTTTGCCTATACTGGTTTGTCTTTTTGGGGCTTTTGCTTGGCTGATTGTTACTTGGTTGTTTTCCCTGGCTGGGAAAATAAAATAAACAAATACTGTAAGTCTGCTGTGTTTAGATGAGAGGGAAGTGATTAGTCACAGATATAGAAGACAAGCACAAAAAATAATAAATTTCACAAATTCACCAAGGGAAAAGTGAAATGGTGAAGAAGATTTCTTGCAAGATTTCTTAGAAGATTTCTTGCATCCATTCATCCTTGCCAGAGGCTTTGCAAACATGGTCAGCCCAGGATCCCAAATAGTTGCTTTGGTTAATTATAGGTAACACCTTCAATTACTGAGGCTTATAAAGGCATTTAAAGTTATCCATAATAATCAAAGAATTATAGAATTATGGAATACTTTAGTTTTGAAGGAAGTGCAATAGATCATCTGGACCAGCCTCCTGGTCAAAGTAGATCTGAACCCTGTTAAGGTGGTTTAAAACTTTGTCCACTCAGTTTTTTTAAATCTGGAAAGATCAAGACTACACAATGTCTGTGAGCAGCCTGTGCCAGTGTTTGAACATGTCCAGTGGGAAAATGCTTTTCCTGATATCTGACCCAGCTTTACTGTCTTGCACCTTGTGTCAATGGCCCCTTATTCTCGTCATGCGATCGAGATGCGTAACTGTAAATCTGAAATGATTTCCACAGCCTTTGAGTATTTTTACTGCTGTTATAGTTTCACTTGACCGTCTGTTTTACAGGAGAGATTGTATGGGAATGCCCAATGCACTGTAAAAATCAAATAAGTTTGCTGTCTGCATGTCTAATAACACATATGTTATACATATATAATATGTGTGCATGTATAATACACAGGAATGTGTAGTATATACAAGCATACACCCAAACCCGTATGTCATGTGTGTACATTTACATGTACACGTGTTTAAGGATAGAATAAAGCCTGTGTGGTTGTGCCAGTGTGAGCCTTTTGCCAGCACGGCTCAGTGAGATGAGAGGGCAGCTTTGGCAGGACTGTGCACAGCCAGTCCAGCACCTGCTTTTCAAGCAAACCCGGGGCATTACTGCCCCAGCGTGGTTGATCGTGCTCTTGCAAGTGCCATGAAAATTGCAAGTCTAGAATTCACTGAATTTTTTCTCACTTTGGTCCTTAAAGCTTTACCACATCAATGCAAATTCAAGCAGAGTTTTGATTTAATTTTCACTTCAGTTTCCCTGAATCTCAAATAATAGGTGTGCTTTTAGACTAGGCAGCTCCAAAAGAGACTTTTGTTTAAGAAACCATACACAAAAAAATACTGCAAATGAATATAATCCCTTCAAAACAGATTGTTCAGAACTTTTGTTGGAAGTGGTGTCTATCCTTGTGATTTCCTGTGGTTTGGTCAACCAGCCTTCTCATGCCCAGAGAGACCTCATGGAGGCATTAGCTCCAGTCACATTGCATTTTCCCACAGGCCCATATAACCTGTGCATGTGCACTGAGAGGCTCTGGGCATCACTGCTGCCCTTAGATGGCTGCAATTCTTGCACCTGTATAGCTGGTAAGGCCTTACTGTATCTGATGTATAGGCTTTCAGACCACTCTATTTGTCCCGAGTGAGCCATATGAAGTCAAATGACCATACTGTGGGCATTACAACAGTGACCTCAGGCCAGGGGAACATCATATTCCTGCGTCAGGTCCATACACACTTTATCTAGGAATAATCTTGAACCTACTTTGAAGGTGTATGTGGGCTCAGTCTCCATGCCTGGCTTTTTCTTAACACTTCCATCCAAACAATCTCAGTGGGAGGCAGGTTTCAGCTGGCATTAAGGCCTGGTGTTCGTGCTTGCCAGGCAGGTTACAGGCACAATGCCAGGAAAATGAGCTCATGAGTGTGGTGGTAGAGAGAGCCACCAGACCATCAGGGGCTTGTGTTTCATTTACAGTGATGCCCAGCCAGGACATCCATGCATTCACCTGCTACTACAGCCTGAGGGTGCAGGTAAAATATAAACTGGTATATAGGGCTTGAATTTAATAGGGCCACAACCTGCTGAAGGGGATTTTTCTATATTACATTTGTTTACAGCCATTTGTAGTGCTAAAGATAACTTCTCCCAGCAGAAACTGGGCTTTTGAGGTCCTGTTTGTAATACTCAAAACCTTTTATAATCTAAACAAGAAATAAGAACGAGGACAGTGGTTCTGACTTTCAGAATTTGGTTTGCTCAGACAAGTGCGTTCCTTTTGTGTTTCCTCCTGGTTTTGTAGAAAGATTTCTGAAAACCTGATGCAGTAAATTCAATCAGTCATAGCTTGATAAATACTGCACAAAGGTAGTTTATATTATAATCATTACTAGATCAATTAATCTATTTCCTGACTATTAATTCAAACCTCTGGCCACAGCATAGAGTTTATATTGGCCAAGGCACTGCTGTGGGACAGCATTGTTTTCAAGCTCACTTGGAAGAGTTATTAAGAAAAAGGGTAGAAGGAATGTGGAAATACAGTTCGAAAATAAAATGTTGTTAAGATATTTGCTTTATTGGAAAGAGAATGATACTTCATGCATATACACATCCAGTGAAGACATTTACAGGGGTGGACTTAGCAGAAGGTAGAGTTTAATGGGACTACTGCAGACAGTGAGTGTGCACCAAGAGAGAATGTAATTCTCCTAAACTGGAGAATATGTGATTGATATACTTCTGGGCTACAGCAAATCTTCTCCTTGATCCAGACAGTAGCTATATTCATTTTGTAAAGCACTAAAAAAACCTAAATGTTGTTGCAACTTAGCTAAGTTGATGATGAGTTGCCAATGTTTTCCTGCTGTTCACAGAGGGAGACCCCCACCCACACATTTTTGTCAATGAAGGAATTATGTGTTTAACTCTCCTGAGATGTCTGGTGGACCATAAACCTCAGAATTTGCTAGAAGCTGTCTTTCAGATGGTCACTACTACTTCAGTTATATTGGAACTATTCTTAGGTTCTGTTTTACAATTTTTGGGACTAGAAACTTACAATAGTCACTGAGCTTTGTCATTAGAGATTCCAGGCTGGTTCTTGCTGGGCTCTGGGAGCCTACCCACAGTCCTGCAGGGACTTCACTGTAGCTCAACCCCATTGTAACAGTTCCCTCTGGTTCCCCCTTACCTACCAAGTCACCTGAACTAAGAAACATCTGAGGTTTCATTTGAAGACTAACTTCTCCAGGTTGTTTTCACCTTTGCTACTAGAGAGAATTTACCTTAGACAAACAATTGCAGGTCTGTATCACACAGAACAGTGCATACACATATTTTTCAGTCCCATTATAAAGTTAATTAAAATTGTCTAGGTGTACAGGAAGGAAGATTCACTATAAGTCACTGGAACGGATTAATTTGAGAGTCTGCGAAGTCTGGAGTAACAGCTCTTCTACAATGTATCCTGTGAATGCAAACACAACTTACCTGCCAGAAATTCCAGGCTCTCTTTGCTAGTCTGTTAAAAAAGATGGATATCTAACAGCATCTGTCATCTTCTGACCTGCATCCTGTGGTCTGCAGGTACAGAGAGAGCTTTATCTATTGCTGCATCAACTGATGGTATTCATTGTGCATGGAAGAATCCCAGGCTGACAAACTCTTGGCTAGGAGCTGTTGGCTATTCTAGAACACCACCATAAAATTTATAGACATTGAAAATCATTACTTGAAATATATTTATTTTAGTTAAAGTTGAATTCCTGCCTAAACCAACTATGTAAACCAATATACCTAAAAATAAATGGGTAACCTTAATAATTTACTTTTCAAAAGAAGTGTTAGATGAAAGGAAGGGATAAGTAAACAGAAGCAGTTTACCGGGAGGCATGTATATGTCAGCTTTGCAGTACCTAAGACTGCTTCCATATTTTTCAAGTATTTTTCCCAGAAGAACTGGAATTAATTGTACCAGAGCTACTGCAGTACACTAACTGCAGTTCTGCAGCTCAGGTACTCCTCTCTGTATCAAATCAACCAAAAGAAACACATGCATTAGAAGTAATTTCAAGCAGGCCTGACAACAGGAGCATCTGTTAAAAAGAATTTTCATTCTTTTCAATTACGTGTAACTTTATTGTCCTATCCAGCTCCTAAGATAACCCCTAAGGACCATGGCATGCCACCACCCTATGAGATCATGTTGGAGCAGGGAGGTGAAGATACCTCACTGGGATCATCAAGACACATCCTGTCTCCAACACAATCTCCTTCATATTAAATTTTGGCTGGTGATTAGAAAATTCACCTGCATGAAATATAAATATCTTGGTGTTTTCCTAATGCAACAATTGAATTTGAAGTTTAATGAATAATAATTCTGTTAAGCTGTTAAATCTACTGGAACTGCTGGATTTTATAGTCTAAAGACAAGTGTTATGGGGATTAATTTGTAATATTCACAAATTAGTTAAAATCTTAGTCTTACAGAAGTACTCTGTTTGAAGCTGTGAAAACATCTGCAGAGAAGAGCACTTGGCATATTTTTATGTGCAACTGCCAGCAATTCTTGTTAGCTCAATACTTCATGCAGACCTCATTGCTGACCCAACAAGGGATTTACACTTTCTCAAGATCTTAAACTGCAATAGCTTGGGCCAAGGTTGTGCCTCCACTCAAAGCAAATATGTACCTCTGAAACAACATTCAGAGTTTTCCGAGACTGGAAGGGAAGCCTAGATGGCTTACTGCAATGTGTGCTGTGGATATTTAATCAGAAGGGACATTCATGAGTGAATGCAGGCTAACTTGCAACATTAGAAGAACCACAGGCGCTTTGGGAATGATTTTGTCTTTACTTCTTTCCAGTCTGATACTGAGAAATATTTCTTGGTAGAGCCAGGGCTTGTTTTTAACACTCTTGATGGTACTACGGTCAGTGGCCTCTTGTAGGGTAAGAGAGAAGCCTCTGCTGAAGGGCTGCAGCCACTGATACTGCTCTATCAGGCAGTTTAGTTTCCTCAAATAAAGTGTGATGTCCACTTCAGAGGGAAGAAACTCACAGAATTCTTAAATGATGCTGACAGATTCAAGCACGAGGACATTTCTAGAAGAAACATTTTCTTTTGAGAAACAAAATCAGCATGTCAGGCGAGATCGTATGTGCTCTAGCACAGCCACATAAAGTAGTCTTGAATCATTTCTTACCAACATGATTTGATAGCAGCCTGACATTGTACCTTATCTTCTGTTCACCAGGAAGACTTGCTCATGTTTTATGTTTTTTAAAAAAAAATTTACTGTGTCAGTGATATTTCTCCATTCAAAAGCGAGGATGTTGTGACCCAGCTGCAGAGCCTCAGTTTACCATTAGGAGACAGAGGGGACTGAATAAATTGGGCTACAGTCAGGACAGACTCAGTGAGTGTCTCAACTGGAACTTTTAGAACTGCAGTTCTAAAGAACAAACCCATAGCAGTGCCTTTTGCTGTCAAGACATGAAACTCATGAAATCCCTTGGGTTTTCTCTATTGATTACACCATTGGAGTTCTGGTAAAGTTACACAAAATCTTCTGTGGAAACAAGAAAATACGCCCTTCGAGAAAGAACTGAAGTTTGCTCTTCATAAATTCCTCAAACTACTTGTATGAGCATGTTGACATCAATTGGTATCATTCTTTCCTGGCATAAATGAAGAAGCTGAAGAACAGAGACTTAACTTTCACAAAGGGTCATAGGAAAACAAATTTATTTGTATTTGAGAGTGAGTAGGTTTTGCCTACAAACAAAAGGTTTTTGGACTGGTTGTCACTTTATTTATACCCTTTGCCCTGTGCAAACCTACCAGAATATACTTGCCGTTTATAAAGCACAATTAAGTATCAAAATGGTATAAAAGTGTTCATATATAAAAGGGCATAAAAATATTGCTATTAACATTGATAATGATTTATCTGCTGCATTTTACTTTGCACACAGTATGAACCGATCTTCTTCAACTACTTTGATTGGAAGTCCATTGATTAAAGGAGCAAAGTGTAAATGGCAAGGAGCTGAATCACAGAATATTCAAAAGCTTAAAACCAAATGCTACTAAAATACAGTTTCTTGTACAGAGAAAGCACTGAAAGTTTGTACTTTTTGATCTCTACTGCACTGTCATATTAAGGATGGTGACAAGAACAGAAAGAGGAACAGGAGATCTGGCTTTTTGCAACAATGAAAACAAGAGAACGAATGAAATATTTTGAGGTACTCACGGTAATATACACGAGGGAAGAACAGTGTAAGGGATTCCCTGGCCTTCTAAGAGCATGGAGTTGAAGGTACACACCTCAGCCTTGATTAACTTCTCTTTTGATATGAGCTTTTGAAGCACAAGTAGTTTTCCTAGCACAAACTTAGTGAATTCTATTTTCCACAAGCCAAATTAAAATTTAAGCAGGAACGTAAGTGCTTAGAAAGATTATTCACACCAGGCAGTTTCTAACAAATTTTAAAAAGCGTTAAATATTTACATGACAAATTAGCAATTTACACTATAAGGACAATTTCTTCTGTTCTGAAAATGAGTATCGTTTCAGATTGTGTGGTTTGTAATGTATTAATTATAATGTTCAGATGCAAATTTCAAGCCTGAGGGAAATCTCTGTGAAGCAAATGCAAGATTTGGTTGTACTAAACTGCATTTTGGGACACAGCAGTCATGAGAACATGTTCTTAGTAAATTACATGATACAGCTGCTATAGCTGAAGTACCGCCAAAATCAAGCTGTATATTTTAAGCTTTGAAGACATATTATTGAAAATATATGCTCACCCCAATGTACTAAAACATGGGATATAAACTTTTCTTTATCATAAAAGTCCTGGTTCATCAAGAATTTAGTTGCCTTGTGCCCTTTAACAGAGTTTTTCTCATGTTTGTGATAGATTTGGTTAATGGGAGGTTTCGTTTATGCCTACCCACAATAACACTAATGAAGAAGGAAAAAATGAAATATTGGTGCAGAGTAAAGAAGAATCCTACTCATCCATCATCCCTGGGGAATGGGCTGGATTCTTCTGAAGGCAAGTTAGATCCTGCTCCTCTCAGTGACTGTCCTCATCAGTTTGAGCACTTCCAAGGAGATGATCATTGGTGATGGTTCATGGCCCTGCAGTGTTCATGAGATGCAGTGCTCATTTCTGTTGAGCTGGGACTTCTCACACTTCAATAAAAATGCTGTTAGCAACATCAGTGGCTTCTTCAGAGCAACAGGAGAAAAATGGTCACTTCTACTATATGACACATCTGGGATGCTTGTCTACCTTAAGATGACACAAAATCATGCCTTTGACCATTTCTATCCACTGAACACAAAGAAAGTCTAGACAAGCTCAGTTGCATAAGTGTTCATGGCTGTCATCTAAAATCAGATGGATCTGTAGATCCCACTTCTAAACCCACTAGCATCCATTGGCTTGGCCTGTCCATGCTTTAAAACATGGTGTAATGCTGCAGATTTTTACCTGGAATGTCAGAATTTTCATTTGAAATCCTGTAGCTCTTAGGATCTGTCACCGTAAATCTTGAGTACCTTAAGCTTGTATTGCACGATTGGTCTCTAATAAAATTTGCAGTCCTCCATGATGTATGAAGCTGCCCCCCAATATTTAGACATAATTCTGTTCAATCCAGAACAGTATGAGAAAACTTTGGACAAATTTTATTGATTTGGGGATTTTCCTCATTTTCTTCTCTTCAGAAGTTCATAAGCCCTTCTATATCTCTTAGTGAAATACTTTTGGGTGAACAGAAAGGAGATTCTCTAAGGGATGACAAAATCCACTCACCATATTTCATACTTCAAGTTTAAGAAATACTCAGGGGAAAAAGAATATATGAAGTCAATGCTTCATAGTGGGTCTGGTTTAGATGTGGAAGCTGCTGCTACAGAAACTGTGAATTGCTGAGCTCAAGTAATTAACAAGATTTAAAGAAACAATTAAGTAGGTAGCAAGACTATCTTGTTATCCTAATAAATCACAAAAATATCTGGAAATACTTCCTCATCAAATTATGTTATTGTTTTATTAGAAACCAAAAGGAGAACTATGTAAGGTGAATATTATCTGTTACTTACTGCAGATGTTCTGAAACATCTAGCATCAAACACAGTCACAGGAGACAAAATACTTGGCCTTGAGTCTAATTAAGTATGAAAAGACCCTTGTTCCTTCTTTGAAATGTTTTTTTATATTAGTGTTGTTAGCAAATGAAAGTTTTTTACCATATCAGTCTTCCAAGCAAGAGCAGCCAAATGTTCCCAGTGAAACACCAAAATGTTCATACAATGGATCACAAAGGCATTTTTAGTCTGGTACATTTAATTTTTTTAAATCAGAATAATATATTTGGTATTGTGCTCATTTTAAATACTACATTGCTTGTCACACTACATTTGGCAATAGACCTCTTCAAATATATTTAACAAATTGTTCCATGAGTAATAACTACATATAAAATATCTTCAATGATTAAAAAAATCCATATGTATTTTCTTCATGAAATACAATATATACATTACGATCTTCTAGTTTTAAGGTACATCAGATTTTGGGCTTAAACAAATTCACAGTGTACATTTTACCTCTGTAAAAAAAAAATCTCTTTAAAAGTGCCTGGATCTCAAACTGCGTACATGTATTTCTTTTCACTGGGTTTATGGAGAGTGAAGGTTTACCATCAACAAGCACTACAGCAGATCCAAATTGTGTATTACAATGACCAAAAATTAAGACTTCTGATTACTGAAAGTGAACACTGACTGTCCCTGTTACCTCAGATTCCAACCAACAGATTTTCTGAAGAGCTTCTCACAGATGGAAGATGTGCTTTGAGCAGCATGGCCTCTAACACAGACATTCAGTCGAGCTGAACTAACCACCCACTGTTTCAGAAAACCAAAATATTCAGTTGGAACTCCAATATAGAGGCCAGTCCTGGCCAAGGGAGATGGCCAGGAACCATCCAGAGCCAAAATGCAGTGAAGTTACTGTCACGCTGCCTTCCAGCCTGAGGTCACACCAATTGCCTGTGCTCTACTACCTTTCAATCCTCACTTTCCTTCTTCTCCCTCAGAGGAAGAAGCCTTACAAGTTTCTAAACCCTGAGTTCATTACACCTGAGGCTCACAGGACACACATTGTCCCCCACCCTCTATTTGTTGCTAAACTTTCATGCCAAGCACTTCTGCCACAGCATGACAAACACTCACAGGGCAGGCTGACCTCAATCCCTCACCTCCACCTGTCTCCAGGTGATTTCAAAACCCATTCTAATATATGCAGTTTTTTTCCCTGAAAATACACAGTGATTCCATTAACAATTTTTAAAAAAGAGCTATCAATAAATCCAGCTGGAAACTAATCTAAACCCATTAAAAAATAATCTTCAGCCTGAAAGGGAGAGGCAGAAACATTCTAATACATTCCACAGTAAGTAAGTTTCAGAAAGCTAATTTTAAAGCAATTACTGACAGACCTTTTCAAGCCTTGTTTAATACAAGTCTTTTACAGGTGTGTTATACACCTTGATGCCATATTATAATTTTTCACAGCCCTTTCACTAATCTCAATAAAGTTTAAAGAGAAGCAGAGATGCCCAATGTAATGCATGTTTATAACACTTCCAGAATTAGTGACTGTCAAAAGAGAGAAACACAAATCACTGTATTAACCAAGGGAAAAATTACATGGAATTTATTCTATCTGGAAAGACAGAAACCAGCTGACTGTCCTGCATGGACATTGTCACACAACAAACAGCCAGACACATTATGGGATATCTCATCTCCAATTTAACAGAAGGAGACTTTTAACTATTGCAGTGGGCAGGGTGAAAGTGTTGGAGCTTTCCTTCTCTCATGGAGTGAAGATTCTTCATTGAAAGAGTCCTAAAGAATACAGCACAAGAGCTGAGCTTTCACCAGTGGAAAAAAAGGACAAGGGATGCAAATCCATAGAAGATGAGATTTCATGATTTTTTGGAACAAGATGCTTTTGTTTGCTATTGATAGGTCTGAAGAAAATTTAATGATTTAAACAGGTTTAACTGTAGGGAAACATGGTCCCCCACGCATGACATTCCCAGAATTCTGAAAGAGGTTTGCACCTAACATTTTAGTATCTTCCACCTCAAATAAAAATGTTACATTCAAACCCCTACCCTGCAGTTTGAGAGGTACAGTTCAAGACATAAAAACTAGAGAACTTGGGAATTCTGAAACAGATTGGAACATCAAGAGTTAATTATTTTGGATTAAAGAAGGTTTTCTTCCAGCCTCAGCAATAGCTTTTCAATGAACTTGGTGAAAAATATTTCTTTCTTAATGCACTAACTCCCATTGGAACCTAGGTATGTCTCAGGATAGTCCAGTGGTGACAGTGATCAGTAGGGAAAAGTACAACACAGTGCTCTGAGTGTCCTGATATCTACCTCTACATGAAATGTTCATAAATTATTTTAATATCTTACACATTTTTAAGAAAGGCAGTTAGCTTTTTTGGGGTTTTTTTGCTAGTTGGGGATGCTGGAAAAATTAAATAGCTTCTGAGATATATATATATATATAAAAGCTTGGAATTTTTCTCTTTTGCTTCAATAAAATATATGTAAGAATGCTTACAAAATGAAATTTGCAAAAAATAAACAGTTAACATAGGAAAAGTTTAGATCTATGCTTTTAATCTTTCATGACTGGGCTTATCAAGATTCCACTGGAATTCTAAAAGAGGTAAATTGAGTATTTAAATTATCTCAGATCAACTACTCTTCATCAGGTAAAGAATAAATATCTTTACTGAAGTGGTATCGCCTCCCTACTGTAGACCTAGAGGATTTGCCACTGTGTTTTTTCAATAAAGAATTGGAATGATTTAATTTCTGAATCTTTTGCAGAAATGTGAGCTAGACTTGGAAACAGAAATATGGCTTTAAGTGAACTGTTGACATTCTGTTGCATCTCTTAAATATTTTGGTTATCTCTTGCTTTCTTCTTCCTTAGAGTCAATTGACAGTTTTTCCCCAAGTTTCCTTATAAGTTCTGCCAGATCTTCAGAATTCTGAGATTTTTCCTCAAGGAGTTCATACCGGAGACTTGAGATGTCCTGTTTAATTTCCTTCAGTTCACCTGTAACAGATTTAAAAGAGCACAATATTAAGAAACAAAAGAAAAAACCACCATATCCAAGTATCTTATAATTATCATGGATTTTTTCCGTATTTCTTTGTTGAAACAGAAGAAGTAGATACTCTGCTGCCCGTTGGTGAATCATAGGGTGAATCTGTGCTGGAAGGGACCCACAATAATCACTGAGTCCAACTCTTAAGTGAATGGCCCACACAGGGATTAAATCCACAATCTTGATGTTATTAGCACCATGCTCGGACCAGCTGAGCTAACCTCCGTGGAAAGGTGTCTTGGGGATGGGAATATGAAGATGCAGTTCAGGAAAAATCAAACAAATCTGAAGGCAAAAGTGTGAGAGACCACATGAGTTCACGAAAGTCACACGATCTATTTAATGGAAGAAGCTGTTCTGCTGCAAGAGAGATCACAGAATCATAGAGTCACAGAATCATTTAGGTTGGAAAAGACCTCTAAGATCCCTGAATCCAATCATTAATCCATCACTGCCCAGCCCACTAGATCCTTAAGGAACTAGGTGATCTTTATGGGCCCTTCCAAACCAAACTATTCTATGATTCTATTATTACTAGACATAGCAATATGTTTTAAATCTTGTCAGATCAGTGATAGTTTCTGATGGGAGAGAAGAGACAGAAATCCCATCTCCTCTTCAATTTCATGTTAATTTTACATCTTGCACTTGTAAACATGTCAAGTGGATTAAGTATTTTGGAAACATTTTTTTCAAGTGGCATACGTAACCACTTCAGTTTGTTTTGA
>QWTY01024663.1:0-11187 GCA_008033365.1 Pseudorectes ferrugineus | reverse complement strand
TGATGGACTAGAGCAGCTTGGGATGTTACAACAGAGTGTTTTAACTTGGGAGATGTTGCTTCTTAGGAGGTTTAGGAGACTGGAAGCAAATAAGAGGTTTAAGGGTGTCAGTGATACTATAAACATGATTGAAAGACCCAGGTCATCTTAGGGTCTAATATACTATGGCCATTTAGTCACACTGCACATAATTAAGTCAAGTAAGCACAACAGGGAAGGTATTTTACTCGCCCTTAGCAAAAAGAGGAAATTAAAGGTTGTCTTTACTTACTTTTCATCAAATTTAGCTGCATATGTGTAGAGCAGTATCAAAGAGCAATTACAGTTGTATAAAGTCTGCTGGGCTGAAGAGCTAATTAAAATGATGTTTGAAAAAAACCACTTCATCTGAATGAGCTCTTGCATTTTAAATAGTAGATTAAAATTTTTTACTGTTATTCATTTGCTCTTTCTAGTGCTTTACACACATCGCACATTCATTTTCAGAAGTTACTTGTCTGCATTTGAGTGTGTGTTGATGTATTGAAAGAAGCAGAAATGATTTGCTGAAGGTGATAAAATGGGGACATCATAGGGCTTGGGGAAGCTTCTGGACCACAGTTGTCCTTGGGAATTTTGGCACAAACTTCATCTTGACTGTAATTTCATCCTGGACTTTTGGAATGGGTTTAGCTTTTTCCTCTGAAGTTTCATAGAGAGAAAGTTGGTGTTCAGATGATCATCTGCTGCTGTTTGTAAAAGGTTTTAGACAAGCCGGAGCTCATATTACACAATAAACAGCTAATCCATATTAGGTTACTGTGATAGCTATAGTAAGCCAGGATATGAAGATAGGCTGAAGATTCTTACATCTCATTAACTGATAATTCCATCCAACTAGATTTTTCTCTGTCTCGAGGAGGAGACAATGTCTCTTTGTGGTTTGACTTTTGTCTGAACATAGAAAAGGAGTTTAAGGAGAGATTACAGAACTCGGGCTGTGTTTTTGGATGGCCCCTCTCCCTGGCTGGGTGAATGACGTTAGCTGTGCTCTCTCCACGTGTCAGAGCTATATTTATCACTCAGGAATTGTGGGCATGCGAGTTTGTGCTCTGACCAAAACAGTGCTTCAGTCAACAGGTTTCTATGTCATGATGTACCCACTTGTTATTTTGCCATTATTTACTCATAATTTCCTTTTCTGTTTTTTAAACAAATAAATATCTTGAAAGGAAGAACTAGATGTTTCAAGAATGCGGTTTTCTCAGGGTGTTGTTTTATTAATGGAATGACTTACATTAGCAAAGCAGTGGAAGAAATGGTAACGTGAACCAGCATATTGAATTTCACTTTAGCAATCTGTATTCCAGAAGGAAATCTTGAGAAGCAATCATTGACAATGGGACCTCAATTTAAATTACAAAATAGGCAGTATGCTGAATGCACATAGAGCATATGAGAGATTAAATGGAAGTGTTAGTTTGTGTTCATAAGGTAACCAAGACATTAAAAATGGGCTCTACAAGTAAGGACTACAGAAGCTGTGGTAATGAAGACAATAATTAATATAATTTAAGTTACTATCCCCAGGGTAGCTGTAAATTGATGGTATTAATTATGCAACAAACCTGTTTGTAAATTGATGACATAGGAGCTCATGGAAGTCATCTAGAATAACTTTTTCATTTTGAAGCTTTTTGGCAATATATTATGCAGCTGCCAATAGCCACTGATGGATATTGAAAGGTTATTTATATTAAACTCTGTAATTTGTATTCTTCAAAGAACTAACTAATGTGAAGGCTGCAATTAAAATCAATCAGTTATTTCATGTGCATAAGGTTGATTATATAACATAAACCAGAGTTGCTTAGTATTGAATTCAGTCAATGTCACATTTGGTATTTTTCTGCCACTGTAACTGTATTGATTCAAGTGAATTCCAGCAGTAGGGAATGTATGGCATTGAATGACTTCTGCTGTTGCTACTGATTATGGAGAAAAGATGATAAGAATTTTCATGTATGTTTTTATATATATTTGAATTTTAAGCTTGTTTCTTCATTGTTTACCTCTACATATCAGAGTGGCTATTAGTAGATGTAATGAAATGCTGGAAGCCCAGTCTGTTCATTTCTTTTGAGTTCTTCAAAGTTAGAAACATCAGCCAGAGAGAGAGATGGTAAATGAGATGAGTATATGACAAAAGGTGCAAAAATCTTTTCTCTACCTTAAAAAAGGAAGTAGTATGTAACAGTTCCTTCTGCTTCACATTGCTCAATTAAAATTTAAATTTTAAAATGTCAAAGTATTTTTACCTTTTTTTTTTAAATCTATAAAATGAAAATAACCACTTAAAAATAATTTTAACCAAGATATATTTCTCTTTTGTTTTGCCCCAGTGGCAATGTTTGTGTTTTCTGGCTAGTCACGTGATATTTGCTTGTCTAGGTTTCTGTGAAGCAGCTTAGATTGCATGACCAGTTTTACCAGCTGGAAGTTCCTGTTTCTCAATTGCTATGAGTGAAACTAAGAGGAGGACAGTCCTGTCACTGCTTCACACAGTATCTAACAACTTAAAACTGTCTGAAATGCAGTAATTGTATTTGCTTGTGTATGCTTCCTGAAGTCTAAGAAAATAATATACACTAGGGGAATATAAATGAAGCCATGATTTAATGGCATCTCCCACCTGAAAAAAATATTCTTGTTTGCCCATTTTTTATGTATTTTCCAATCATAGTTTTAGCTTGCAAGCAATTTTGGTGATTATTTCCACAATGTCTTTAGGCCAAATACAGCAAGGTTTTCTTTGTGTGTTCTTTAATACCAGAGCAGTAAAATTGGAAGTGCAGGGTAAGACACAATACAAAATTAGGTGATAGCAAGATATCTCCATTACTCTGCAACAGCCTAGAGCCTCTAGTCTCATTTCTTGTTTGTATTTCTTCATTACAAATATGCAGATAAAATAGTGGGAGTTTAGCAATGCTGCTACATTTGATTGGAATTTGCCATAAATTTGTTTGTGTTTGGGCTTGCTATTTGCACACATTCCCCCTCTTCCTTTTTCTTTTCTAAGGAGTATTTTGCCCTCTGACTCAAGAATGCCCACTGATACAGAGCAGCTGGTATCAAGTGTCAAAACAAGAGCATGACTAGAGGGTGAGGTAGAGGGGGAAAATGTTATTAAAGACAACCAAGGTAGCCAAAGTCATCATCTGCACTTCCTAATTAGAGAGAGAAGATGAAAGCAAAACTACAGGTCTTCAGGAAAGCAAAGGCCGTCTCTAGCTGATTTTAGTGTAGACCCAGGTACTGTGTAAGACTGCCATGACTTGTGTCAGCTGTACAGAAATCACTAATGCTAATGTGATGGGTGCTCCTGCCTGTGTGCAGGTAATCCTGCACCTTGAAGGCACCTTTGGGAGCAGCAGGTGCTCAGGTGGATGCTGCACCCCTGGCTGTGTTGTAGGGACTGGCAGCTGCTCACTAGTGAGTACGTCCTTGAGTATTGATGGTACTCTGCTGACTTTTATCAGGAGCAAGGACTAAGTGTTTAATGTGCTGGCTGGTAATATTTAAAAATTGTGTTGTTGTTTTATAAAAAGCAATGATCGGACTCAGGCACCTTAGCTCCTGAGAGAAGGACAGAGCTGTTGTTTCTCCTTCACAAAGAATAACAACCTGAACTCCTGGCATGGTGGAGCATTTAGCTGTCACTCTTTTTCTGTTGATTCAGGCCATGCATTATATATTCCAGTGCTTGGTCACTTGTGTGAAATGGAGGGGGAAGTAAAAGTAGGAGAGCGCCTTGTACATTCACAGTTGGATGTGTCTGAGAGAGCAGAGTTCTTCCAAATTGTTGAGGAAAGAGCAGTTGACAACATTTGTACAAGTAACCTGCCTCTGTTTTGCCCAAGCACTCCAGCAGGCAGCTGTTAGTGGAAGTAACTAATATTTGCTTAGAGTTTTTTAAAACTGGAAATTAGTGTCTATCATTTTTAGTGTTCCAGCCACAAGATGATCAAGTAATGTAAACTGTAATTCCACTCTGTTCCATAATTGCTATTTACTTATGGATGCAAATTACCAAGAAGCATAATGAGAGTCATAGCTCTTCAATTTGTTTCACTTTAAACAAGCAAGAAAAAAAAAAGAGCCAAAGCAATAATCCTGTTTTCCTGTATGATTCAATACAGTTCAAGCTTCTGCATATTAGAGTTCATTGAAAAGACAATTAATAGCCATAAGGTTTACATCAGATGGTATAACAAAGGAAAATCAATGTACTCCATAGTTTTAAATCAGAAAAAAGAATTTTTTTACACCAACAAGTAGTGGGAAAGTCAGCATGTCAGGTTCAGTGGTTTGGGGTGTGGTTCCCTCTATTTACCTTGCGAAGGCATGTGCAGTTCCTCTTCCTGATATCTGGCAAAGCAACTGAGAGTTTTAAGGTGATGTGGACTTCTTTTCCCTGTTCCATCTCCTGTGAAGGAGATGGAAGTGATTGGAGAGCACTATGATAAAATTGAACATTTAGGTGAAATTGCCTTTGTTCAGTCTTTCTTGTCTTTGGTGCGTTTAGGCCCTATGTACACAGTCCTACTGAGAGGGCAGCAGGGGGAGGGAGAAATAAGCAGACAGACAAGCAATTAGTTGGTGTATGTGGCTGAATAGCTCAAAGAAAATGGAGAAGATACTTGAATCACAATTCATTCCAGATATTGCTCAGAATTAGCTGCATTTGCATTAGAAAATGTGAACATGTTTTGCTTTTTTTTTGCAGAGCAAAGGTTTTTCCTATTTGGTTTAAGTTGTTAAGCAAATGCTCTAGGGGCTATAATTTACCAAGATGCACTGGTATAATTGAATTGTTGTCCTACTAAAGTGGAGTTAAAGATAAAAACAGCCTTGAAATGGATTGAATGTGGTTTTCTGATTTTGTTATGGAAAACTGAAAGAATAGCAAGCTATCAAACAAAAGTTCTGCTGTCTGCTGTGCCACACCACTAGAATATATAGAATGTTGATGAGTGTAATCAAGGCAGTATTTTATCTGTTAAATAAGGCTTTAATACACAATTACCCAATTAAAAAAAACCCACCAAAACAAACACCAGTATAGTTAATAACAGACATGTAACTTATGCAGATTAATTATTTCATGTTATTCATATTATCTCAACTCTGATAAAAATCATCTTTATTTGGATAAAGAAGTTGAACTAATTTTGTTTTGTAGGTCACTTCTCAAGAATCTGGAACCAAACCATTGACCTTCACATTCGTACCATCCATTGGACAACTTCCAACTCATTTTGAGGTTGTGGATATCTCTAAGTTCCTTGTGACAATTCCAGAGGATCCAAAGGATCTGAGCAACCAAAATATTGTAAATAAGGTAGATTTTTGTTTGCATTAATTTTTCCACTTCTTCAAAAGATAAAGAAAATTTTATTCTGAGCATTGCTGAACTGAAACTCTTTCCCTTGAATGGTTTGTTGGCTTGTGCTTGGATTAATTACCAAGATGTGAAATCATTTTGCAAGAGAAGGCGGGTGTCTGCTCAATAGCTTGCTTTGCCTTCAGCAGAGTTTATATTGGAAGGAAACCCTTGATCATCTCAGTTGTGTCCTCTGTCAGTCATGCAATGGCAGATGAGAGGAATTCCTTCTTGATCTTCATGACAGCAAGGGTGGTGTGCAAGGAGTGTTATCACATGGAAATTGACCAGGAGTTGTTCACTGGATCCTGGTTTCAGAAAATGCCAGTACTGTGGTTTCCAGAAAAGGTGCCAATCCCTTTCATAGCTGCATAGTAATGCATCAAAGTGGAAGCGAGCTTTTGATTTTTGAAAACTTGTCCCTGTGATTTCCTGCAATGGTGAAGCCAGCAGCACAACATTCCTGGTTCTCCTTCCTTTGGTCAACCCTTTGTTTATTATTCCTTTCCTGCCTCACAACACTTAATGCACCCTTATTTTATTCCATGCTGCTTGAAAGGCTACCACAACCCTCAGGTTAATATTAATGCTTATGGCAGTTCTGCTTTTGTGTAACAGCTCCTTCCCTGGGATGTTGCTGGGGCTGAAGTTCTGGGTGCTCTTCCATGTAATAAACTTTTCACAGAAGTTCACAGCCCTCTGACCTGAACGTGTTCCAGCATTTCCGTGTCCTATCTGTCAAAAAAGGGGTTAGGTCTGGGCAAAGGACAGATGTATTTGAAGAGACATTCACTGGAATATTATCCTCAGGTGGTTTAACTCATTAGTTACATTTACAGCTGCTCAGTATTGGTTTTGTTTTAAGTAATGCCCAGGATAAAGCAGAATCAGGTCTTCCTGTCATGTATCCCGCTGTGTTTCTCTGTAGACAGAGGAAACTTTTCTGGCAGTTGATGCAGTTGTGAGGCCTTCATAGCACAGATTAGTCCCTCTTCTAAAATGTCTAGAACCTGAACAATATTTCATCAACCAACATCAGATAATCAAAATAACACTGTCAAACTCATAATGCTGATATCCCCCTTTGTGGTCCAATATTTTTTCAAAGAACTGAACTCCAGGACTCATGGAGCTGCAAATGAAGTGGAAATTTGTAATTACGGTGTTCCTCAAGCAGCATTCAAATATGAACCCCATCTGGAGGCTTCCTCTTGCAGTACACAATATGTCTATTCATTTACCTGATTCCTCCTCTGAGGGAAATATGATTTACAATAGCAGTTTCAATATTGAATGATTTAATGATACGTGTGTTGTATGTGCACTTTGCACTATTCCTGCTTTCATCCAAAGCATACTTGAGAAGTGACATACTGGATGTGGAAATTGCAGAAAATACGAGGAACAATTGTGGTCTGTGCTGCGAAGCTTGAACATACAGTAAAGCTCTCTGACCTCTGAGTCTGTTTGCTCTCTTTGGAGAATGCCTTGTCTTAAGGGCCTTTGTTTCTTCATTAATATGTATAGGTTTTGTCCCAGATTTGTCTGTCAAGCTCCTCTGAGGAGCATTGTCTGCCCCGTGGATCCCGCGGTCGGGGTGCCTTCCCATCGTGTCTGGTGTAGTCAGGTCTGACAGCTCATTCGGCTTGGCTGCACCCTCCTTCTCGGTTCCCGCGCCGGCCCTGTCTCGGGCCGTGCTGTGCTCAGAGCCCCCTGTTGCTCTGAGAGGTGCTGGGAGGGCAGCCCCCACAGCACTGGCTGGGGGGCTGGAACCTGGGACTCCCTGGGGAAGTGGCTTCTGCTGTGTGCTCATGCCTAAACTCATCATTTGCCTATTGCACTTTTGGTAGTGCAGAGACAGACACTACTGAAAGCCAAAATTACTTCGCATTTTGGGGAACCCAAATAAAATGCAGTTAATTTGGATCTTTTTCCTTGTATCTTTTGCAGTTTGACACAGTCTCTGATGAGCTGGTCTTAAAGAGTGGGGCCAAACAAGACTGTGTGTCCACTGTCTGTACAGACAGCACCCGAACGGCTTTCCAGTCCCTGGGGTGTAATTTAAGCAAAGGAGAAATGCAGGAGAATGACCTTTTTAAGGCTGAGTTTATCCTGATTACGGACTCCAGTGATGAAGATGAAGTAGCTGCAGCCTCGAACAACGTTCATCAGCCTTCCAATGGCTATGGTCCCATCAGTGCTCAGCTGCTGACCACATCCCATGTTTCCCCTGGCACCGGGGCAGGGAAACCTCCTGGCGATGGGCACCTTCCAGGTGCTGCACTTTCCCACGGTGCTACTGATCCACAAAAACATCAGGTAACGAGCTCTTTAGACTCTAGCAATAACCTTTGCTTTCTAAACATTTCAGGATATGGAGCCAGTTTGTACAGCAGCTTGGTCAATTTGTTCTTTAATTAGCATTTTCATTGGCCATTTCTGTAACATTTAGACCTTCAGGAGGTGGCCCAACCCTTCTGACTTGCTGCCTCTCCATATGATTCTGGCCTGTGTGTGGAGCAGATAAGGCAGATCTATTCTTTCCTTTAAGAGCAGTTCATCATGACAGCAAGTTAATCAGGAGATGTTAGATTCCTAGCTAGTCTAAATTGGGTAAGGTCATTGAAATCAATGGAGCCTCGAGATCATTTGAATTATTAGCATCAGGCTTCCCAGACCTAGATTCTTTTTTTTTCTCAGCACCTCTTGCAGCCTTTTATGCAAGAGAAAGAGGCTGTAAAAAATCCTATTAGTCTGATTTTTGTGTGGTACACCTGACTTTGCACAGGTGTAAAGAACTAATGAAGATGAAATTTCCGTTTTATGTGAATCTTTATAGGTGCATTTATTGACTTATTAAATTTTAAATCCTCCCTGGGGCATTTCCAAAAAGGGTCTTTGAAATATTTCATTTACAAAATGCATCAATCCAAGCTACTGCATGAAAAGTTAATGTCTCCCATCTTGGAAAGAACACTGATCTATATTGAAGGGTGTATATGCAATGGAAAATTCCACCTTTAGCAAAATAGTAACATCCTTCTCACATGAAATAAATCCAGGCATTTCCTTTGACCTTGATGGGGTTGCCACCAGTTGAAAATGCAATTCTTCATTGATAATTTAAAAACAAACATTAAGCATGGCTACTTTGTTTCTGAAAAAGAATAGGATTTCCTATCTTGTGTTGAAATACTTTTGCCACTCAATTTTTCATCAAATTCAGTGTCAATTTTTGATCGAAGACATTGTGAATAAGAAACTGACTCTGGTTTGGGATTCACAGCAGTATGAAACGTTCATTTCTTCAGAGAAACTCCCAGTGAAGTCAGTGAGAATTTTCCATGAGGAAGGTTAAAGGCATAGGTAAGCATACATAGAGGAAGCAGCCTGTATGAGAATACTTGTCCTGAGGAAATACAAATTTCCTTTAGCAATGTTCAGGCTTACTTGGGTGCTTTTTTGAAAAGCTTTTATAGAAATAGTGTGAGTTTTGGAGTACTATACAGAAGAGTTCCAGTGTTGAATCTTTCTTAAGCTTCTGGTGACTTGACAAGTAAAGAGGGGTTTGGTTGGTGAGGTAACAGAAGATAAAGTTTGCACAGAACAAGAAATTAAGCCTAACTTTGCTAACCAGTCACCTGAACAGGTAGAGAGGCAGTATGTAATATGGTAGTTGCATATCTTGTCATTATTCTTTAGTCACAAGTTTTCAAGACTGTACTTCCTCAGTCTTCATTATCTCAGTATCTTTAGCCATCTCTATTGCTTCATAAAAAGATGTTTTTACTAAGCTGCCTTTCACTGTTCTGGTTCTAAGGAGTTTCCTTAGGCATCACTCTTTCTGGCTTGATGTCTAAGAAAGAAAGATCATCAGTTCTGAAATGAAGGAAAACGATGAAAAGATTAAAAGAGATGCATGGTTTATCCGTGGGTACATTTCCTTTGTACAACGGATTCCATATATGGGCTATCTTTTCAGTTCTTGGATTACAAGGGCAGTATCATGTCCCTTTTAAGAGTTATTGCTTATAACATTATGTTAATTTAAAAGCGTAATTAGACAATGGGTTTCCTGTCAGCTGTGAAAAAAACAAGGAGCAGTATTGGGGAGCATTGTGTTGCGGGAGGGATCACTCTAACTGACCCAGAGGGCTCATTCAGCTTCATTCATTTCTGACTTTGTTTAAATGAAAGAAAAAAGGAAAGCATTAAAACAAATGGAAGTTTCTGTTCCGTGAAACATAAAGGTCCTGACTGATGTTGGAAAATGCCATGCTATATTCAAAGTCTGAAAAATAAATCTGTTATTCTGGTCATATTTGGAACTTTTTGATAATAGTTTAATGTTTATATATTGTGTTGGGTTTTTTTTACCATTTTTACTTTTATGTTAAAGAGAGTCTAGCCATGCAAGAGAGAGTCAGACTGACTCCTGCCTTTGGGAATTTACCCTCTGGGTTGAGCGGGATGTCTGCTTCCCTGAATGTCAGGGCATGAACTCAACTTGGAGAAATTTCTTGATTCACTGTAGGGGATCAGTAACCAAAAGGAATTTTAGTTACTCGAAGTCACTTGACATTCCTCTGTCCATTGAGTGTCATCTGGTTTGGCTTTTCCAGACAAGTAAGTCAGGAGTCCCTACAAACTCCTGCCATTGCTTGGACAATGCACCTTCCGTGTTGGCAGAAAATGGACTGTTCTAAATAGCATTTATATTAATTGGGTCTCAGTCACAGTCTGATTTACTGTGTTGTCTCCAGGAATTTTGTTAAGTTTTCCACAGTTTCCAGTGCTTCCTTGTGACTTTCCTGGTTCTCAGGTTGCAGTCTTCGTAGGTAATTTGTTTTTATTTTTTCCTATCTATAAGGAGATTCTACTGAGATCAAAGCGTGGTTAACTGGGCCTCGAATCAGGTCTACATTGAAGACGTGATTCACTCAGACATGATTTCTGCTTTTTGGGTTCTCAGTTTGCACACTCTTTCCCTTTTCATGTTTGAGCAGCACATCTTTCAGGGTCTTGCTGGTATAACTAACCACATGTTTTTTGCCCTTCCAAAACAATGTGACCTCACCAGAATGACCATTTGCCTCGTGTCCAACTCAGTTTTGCCATTTCAAATGTGCTGAAGGTCTCCTGGGCAAGGCTCTTTACTAATATTATGTCCACTTTGATAATTCTGGAATGATTATCTACAGGGCATCAAGATCTTTTTCAAGTGCCTTTATCCCTTTGTGCTGACATAACCTTGCCACCTGTTTCAACTTTCTTCATACATTTTTGGGAAATGTTTATCTGAGGTGCTCCTGAGAAGAGAAAAAGACTTGCAGTTGAATCACAGACCAAAGAAACTCAAATCTACTTAGGTCACTCACTTCTGCACTAATCCAATTCACCTACAGGAGGGTTTTAAAGTAGAGAAACTGAACAGAAGAAAAATCCACTAATTGACGGAAGTTATTTTATCTTGCCTACTGGCACTGTTGAGGCTGCAACTGTAAAACCATGCTCAGTTTGGTGGCCAGCAACCCTCAAATTCAAGAGAGATGTGAAGAAGGGAATGGGGTACAGCACAAAGGTGTGAATATGCCTAGGGCTCATATGAGCTGAGGCTGAAGGAGCTGCCTTTGTTGATTCCCACCAAGAGACAGCCAAGGAGGCACCTAGGAACTGCCCAGAACCACTTGCAGGGCAGTTACGGACAGGACAGAGCCAAACTCTTCTCTGCAGGGGCAGGTGAGGCAGCAATGGCTGCAAAT
>QWTY01024661.1:3370-15690 GCA_008033365.1 Pseudorectes ferrugineus | reverse complement strand
GCAAAGCATATGCAATTGGGAGACCTTTTTTGCTTGTTTGTTTTATTTCTTTATTTCTTTACTTAACAATTTTATGTAACAATTTCTCTGTGAAAGATATGGTAAATATCCTTGGACTTGCATGTAATCACGATAGAAGCAAAGACACTCTGGAAAAGGATTTATTACCATGGGCCATCTTGCAAGACCAGAACCTTTATGGCAGTGGAGGTTGCTGGCCATGCTGCTATGGGCTTGTAGTTGGGGTTTTTTTTGTGTGTGTGTGAGGATTAGAAAAGAGAAAATATATTACGGACCTTTTTATGCAAAAAACCCAAACTACCCAAAGCAAAAAACAACCCTGCACACACACTGGAGTTTAAAAAAAAAAAGCCCCTTGAGTCCATTAACTTCATTGGATGCAATTCTAAAAGAAATAGCTTTGGATTAGCTGGCAATTGAAAATCCCGCAGGAATGGGTTAGCTCGTATACATGCTACCCAAGAGAAAACAAAATTGTCACATATTTTGCTTAAGGTGTGGGAGGAAAAAATCAAATCAAATAGCATTTTACAAGTGCATGTAATAACTGGAATTTAAAACAAGATATGTATTATTCAAGTAATTCTAAGCATGGTATAGTAAATTTTTCATGAAGGTTAAGAAAAAAATGACAGAAATATCATTTAAACTGAGTGTTTTTGATGCTGAACTTGAAAGTGGGAGATTTAATAGAACTTTTTTTAATATGACGAGTCTCAGATAACATCATATTTGGCAAAGTGCTTTATTGGTTTTTGGATTAGAGTTTTTTTGTAAATTTTTCTCTTCAAACTAATAAAATTGATGTAGCTGTCAGTTTGGATTTGATCCCTATTTTGTTTTGCCTCAACAGTGTAATCTCAATCAGTCTAACTTATTTTTATGCTGCATTTACAAGGTATAAAGATGACAAATCACTCATGTCTCAGTGCTGGTATTTTATCAAAAGTTTGAATGACTATCAGGGCTGAGGACAACAGAGAGAGATGAGGCTCAGAACAAGAGCTGTGTAACAACACAGGCTGGGCCGATTCTTTCACCTTTACCCCACTGCTCAACAGTGCATTAACAGTCCCACATAAATGAGCTTTGCACTGCCCAACATCAACCTTATTTGTCCTGAGCAAAGGCAGCAGAATCCATGGGGAAGATGGACAGTGGGGTATTTTTATGGACCTGCTGAGGTCCTTGTTTTAACCTCCACCTTTCTCCTGAATTGTGTTGTCTGTGATGCAACCTTTGAACCTTCTTTTGAGGTTGGTTTCCTTCCTGACTCCTGGTAAAAGGGGTGATCTTGAGACACGTTTGAAATTACCTCAACTCTACTGCAGGAATAAGCAGGTCTAAGAGCAGGAATGTGATATATAAATGCCTTTACTTTGAGTACTTTTTATTGTATTGGTTTTATACAGATTTTAAACACATAAGGGAAAGGACTGGTTTTCACCATGTTCTCATGCAGCACATGTCAGAATGAGGTCTGAATCTCAGGTGAGACATCGAGGTGCCATTGCAGAATGCTATAATAAGAAGAATTAAACTCTGATAGCTTGAGAAATGTGAGTTTGCTTTCCTAGGAATTTATATGCTTGTTCTTTCTTCTCTTTTTTTAAATTAGGCTTTACCTGAACTTTTTGATTCGATAATATTTTATCTCTGGCATGTAAGATGATGTTGAGAAGACAGAAATCCCCTGAGCATCATTTGTTGATCAGGTGAAATGTTTCAGGGGAAGAAGTTGCAGGGAAGCATTTTTCAACTACATTTTCTTAGTCCCTAACTTGTGATGACTCACAAGCCAGCAGGAATGTTAGCAGTGAATTTATCCTCTGAGGTTCCATCTCATGTGGCATTTGAGATGATTAGAGAATTAGGAGGTGGGATTAATGTGAAATATCAGGCACAGGAACATCTTGTAAAGTTGGAGGATCAAATATCAACCTTTGGAAAGGAATTGCAAGCTCTGAATCAGAATTACAATGTCCAAATGAGAAGGCTGAAAGGGCTAGGCATTTATCTGTAGCATCAGAAAGCATACTCTGTGCCTTCGTAGGAAAATGGAAGTGATAGAAAATTAAACTAAAATTAAGAACTTGAGCTTGCTTGGCATGAAAATGAAGGACTGGATACAAGTGAAACTAGGGACATGATACAGGAGGTGCTTGAACTTTGCATTTGAGCTGCTATTGATGAGGCATAGAGAAAAAAAGTTGTGTTCCTCACCTTTTTTCAGCTGTTAACATAAGTATATTTCACAGTGGTGAAGTCTTTGATGGAACTCTTTCTTATTTGTTCACAAGGCCATAAAGATGTACTGGCGTAAATGAAAAGCACAGGACAAGAAAATCACTACTGTTGCATAAGGAATATATTGTATGAAAAAATATATATATTATCCTCATCTGGGAAAGTACAATCTGCATCTCAAGAGCAAAACAGTTTCTCACCAGTACACAAGAGTTCTTGGGTTTTGATTGTTAAATTGTCTACTTTCACTTTCAACTTCTGCCTTGTGTACACCTGGGAGTATCGAAAAAGAAATTACAAAGCTCTTTCTTTGCATGTTTTCTTGGAGGAAGATGGTTAGAGCCTTCTCCAGGAATAAACAAATGGAGGAATTCAAGCACAGGGAAAGTGACTCAAGCTCAGAGTAGATCCAGTAGCTGAGCCCCGATCTCTTGAGGCTCTGTCTGATGCTATTGGGTGCCAGTCTTGGATGACAATGCTTAGGTGGTTTTTAGGATTTCACCCCTTTTCCCTCATGTGATTTGCCTTTCTCTGAAGGGCAGTAAAGGAAGATATCACTTTGTTGCCAGGAGGCCTAAGTCAAATGAGTCAGTAGTCTTAGTCCTTTCCCTGTGGTCTGTTGAAGTCTGGTAATTTTAGGGGTGTGTTGGAAATGGCATCTCAGTAGAAGGATGACAGAGACTGGAAGGATAGAAATAACTATCATGCCTCAAAAAAGAGATTCTCCTCAGCACTGGCATGAGTTCCTTTTATCAATATTAAGGATGTGTTGATATATGGACAATAATATGTGCATATTGTCCATACCATGCCTGCTCAGTGGATTGAAAACCCTTCAGCTCTTGGCCTGCTAACGTGGCTCTTTTTTTATAAATGCTGAAGTTCTGCTAAGTAAGAAACATTTTAAAGGATTTTTATACCATCTTTTCATTATTTAGCATGAAAAGGAATTTACTTCAAAGAATCTTCTTGGTATCTTCCTAAAATATACTTTATTTTCTTCTGAGGGCAAGGCCAATTTGTACCCTCACGAGCTGTGAAAATCCTGAAATCTTTTTCCAGCTTTACTGAAAGTAACAAAGAAATAGAAATCCCTGATATTTGTTATTTTTTTTCAGAAAATTGCTATCTCTATATAATGAATTAGACACAACTAATTAGCTTGGCACCACAACTGTGAAGATTCTGTTAAGTGAACTTCAAAGCTTTCATGCTGACTGTTTGCAGGAGAGTCTTCATGCTACGATCATCACTGCGCTTGTCTGCTGCTTTTAATAGTGTCAGCAGTAACATGAGGTGTACACTGATTTCCTCTCCAGAAGCTGGAGGTGTATGGGCATCCTGATGATTGTAACAGATTTTCAAAACCCGCCTGAAGCATCTGCAGAGCTTAACTGACACATGGATACAGTCACATTTCATTTAGAAATTCCGGTTATGAAAACTGGGTCTAAAGGTGTGCTTTGAGTCAGACCCACAGGACAGACTTTTTCATTTATCATGACTGTTCCCCTGGTAATACAGACTTTCTCTTCACAGGAGATTTAATAAGGTACAATTGTAAGAAGAAGGCATGGTTTGTGTTTTAGTGGAAACAGTCACTTGTAATTGTCTATCAGCCTGTATTTCTCTCACAAATGTGAATTTCTAGGTTATTTCTGCATGTGCAAAGGACTCTTTAATTCCCACACTAAATGTGTGGGTGTCCTTGTAAAACAGGTTAAAACAGGCTGAGCCTCCTGAAAATAGTTAGGGTTTTTTCCCAGTAAACACTTGATTTCATGCTTATATATTGAAGACAGAGTATTATTTGCAAGTTGCAAACTTTTTCTTTGCCCATTTGATCAATTTCATTTTGTTCTTCCATACTCCAAATTTTCCTTAGGGGTATTTGCAACATTTTCCAATGAAGTGTTTGTTGCAAGTTTAATTAACTTGTTGCTTATTTTCCCTTCTGCTATTCGACTTGAATTTTAATATATTTAGCATTAATAGTAGTCTCTGCCTTAAGGAATTTACAGTAAAAAAAATAGGGATATGTACAATATGTGACAGAGAATGTCTTAAGTATAAACTCGCCTCTTGCAGCTCTTGTGAAAGCACTCTGTTGTAGAATGGGGCTTGAGTGAAAGGCAGTGAATAGCTTGGCTTTAACACAGCTTCTTCCTCATGCCAGTCAGCACCTTCAGAAAAATGTTATTGACAATGACAATAACAACTCGATGTTCTCACAAATTTTCTGAAACATAAATAACATTTAAGGAGGATTATTCCCCCCCACCCCCCTTTCCTTTTTCCTTATAACCTTTATTTTTTCTTGCACTCAAATCGGTGCTCTGATGAATGAATAGATGTACACAGAGCACTGATCCTTATCTTATTAGCCTCCTGGATCTGATTTTATCTCACTTAGACAGAATTTGGCTGCTGCTCAACACTTGCTGCTGTCACACATGTTGCTGGGCATACTAAGAGCCACTTTGTCACCGTAATGGATTGCTGGATGGGGGACCAGCTCATCCCTATTCAGCAGAAGAGCTGAGGAATATTCATACTTTTAGGAAAGTGTCCAAGCTGTTGACCTCAGTGTTCGCTGCAGGGATGGAGTGCCTTGATGTGCTTTGCTGAACTTGTACCCTCTTTGTTTGTTAAGCACTGATGATTATTTCTGCAACAGAAAGCCTGTTCCTGGCGTCTGTTTCGTGCTGGAGAACTGGGCTGTGGCCACTTTGCTTCCTCCTGCATCTCTCATGAAAACTTTTAAAAAAGCTTAAACCACTATTACTGAATTGACAGTGGATTCCAAAGGGGTTCTTTTCACCAGGACTTTAAAAATCGATGCCAAATCTAACCTATATGCAGTTTCAGAGTGTGTAAACACTGTTGTTAGACTTCAGTGAGACTTCTGTGCAGAAAAGAATTGCACTCACACAGTAGCTTTCACTTTGCAGAGCACACATCTTGGTCTGTGGTTTGCATGTTTGTCCAGGCTTGAGAAGTGGTAATTTTGAAATGTGAGTGTGCAAGCAGAAACTTGCTCACAGTCAGATGAACCTGGCAGAGAAGGGAGAACCTTGCCTGGTGTCAGCTGCCTGGATGTCCATTGCTCCTCCTGATAAACACTGAGAGTAGTTTACAGTAAGTTCGATTTACACAGCATATACTGAGGAGAGGTCCTTTTTACTGTATGTAGAAATCATGGACTAGAAGGACGTGGTAGTTAGTTATTAAAGGCCTATGAACTGTCTTTTTTTACTTGAATTTAAACTCTGTAATCCCTGATGTTCAAAGCCCCCCCTGCTCCTCTGCTCAAAGTTAAGCAATGTTTTTAGCAATGATTGGTTTTCATGCTTAGCAGTTCCCTTTGTCCCTTGCTTTGATGGTTCACTGGAATGTTTTAACTGGAAAACTGTAATATTTCCAGAGCTTACAGTGTAATAAGTGTTTAGCTCAGGGGCCACGTGTGGTCAGCTGGGCAACTCCAGCAGCACAGGGAGAAACGAGTGCGAGTGGATGCTGCGTTCCCATCTCCTTTGTGGGAAAAACTGGTCACTGCATCATCCCTGCCAGGCAATTTGAAAAGCTCTGGTTGCACAGCTGGACTCTCTTCTTGGACTTGGAGCAGTGGGGCTTACTTTTTGTCCGGCTGTCAGAATATTTTACGGATCATGCTTGTAATTTTTCACTTGCCTGAGTTTCCTCCTGTTCAATCCTCAGTTCAGTGATCAGGACTGCAGTCCTTTTCTGGTTTCCTTTTTGGGAAATGCTTGATTCATGTGAAAATGTTCAAAAGTATTTTCCTACATGTTTTTGTTTCCTTGTTTGCTTTTTTTAAAGTCCCCTAGAATAAAATAGTGAATTGCTGATTCACACTCTGGCTCAGTGTAATCATCACCTGGGGTGTTTTGTTTTTTTTTTTCCTTGGGTTGTTTTTTGTGGTTTTTGCTTGTTTGTTACATTTTTGTTTGGTTAGTTTGGTTTTTTGACTGGAAAAGCCATCACTGAACTTAGAAACTTTTGTGGTGGAGTAAGTACTCTAGCAAGTTCTATATTCTCACAAAAGGTTTTGGGTTTGAAAGATTAAGAATGCAATCAGAGAACAGAGATTGAGTTGCAAAATGCATAGCTATCTCCATCCAGGAACGTTCACCTTGAGAATGGTGCAAGTTCAGCTATGCTCATAACCAAGCTGATCCTTCCTGTGCATCCAGAACTCTGCCCAGTAAGCGAGACAGCCTTTATCCTATTTATAAAGCTGCTTTCACATGGGGAGACATCAATTTTAGCTGTACTAGAGCATAACAGATGCCACTGAAACAGGGAGCATTACCCATGTTGTGCAGAGTCCCAGCATGAGCCACCCCAATCAGGGTTTTATTCAAGGAGGAAACAAAGTCTTAATTAGTTCCCCTCCTGACCCTTAAATCCACCTGTTATGGACTAAATACAGTGTACAGTGCATCAACTGATAGAGAGCATTTCTCATTCCAAAATCCCAAACCAAGTGTCATGGTCTTGTCCCTGTTTTTAGCAAGATGGCTGCTAATCAGGAGCTCTAATAAATGACATTTAACAGCATTGCATTCACAGGCCACCACACCATGAATGCTTGAAGTGCTTCATTAGTACTCCAGGTCTGGTTTTCTCTCCCTTCTTTACAGCAAAGAATGGACCAGGAAGAGTTCTTGCTAAGGGCCTGCTTTGCAGAAGCAGCTTGCTGAACTTCCTTCAAAATACTGACTTGCACTGACCTTTTTTGGCTTCTTTTTTCTTCTTGATGTATTTTCCTTCCATTAGAATTGTTCTGTAGTTTTTGTGGATATGCTGTCATCTTTCATTCAGTTACTGCTGGTTAGAAACAAGCACTCATTATAGTTGTCCTTTTAAATCAAGGTGCAAAATAGCAAGCAAAAGAAGGTGCAAAGGGAAAAACATGCAGGAGACAGCTAAGGAGGTAAAGTGAGGTTGGCAAAAATGTTGGAGAAAAACACGGAAGAGAGAAATCCAGCTAGCCCAGAGAAAGGCTAAGAGCATTGAAGGGCAGCTTGTAATGCTGTGACTCAGGACCTGTGGCAGTCTGTGGGGCTGGGGAAGTGAAAAATTAAGGAAATTTTTTCCTTAATTCCCTTGGAAATTAGTCAGCTACGTGTAGGCCCCAAGTCACCCTGATTGCCATTAAATGTATTACCAGAGGTGAAATGGTGTCCTTCTGTTCTCTTTCCCTGCTTCAGCTCTTTTGCTTGCCTTATTCTTGTCTGTATGCCACTTTCATCATTTATCTGTTTGCTCTCCACAACTTTGTTTGTGATTTCTGTGGTGTCTCTCTGCTGTTTCAATATTTTTTTGCCTCCATTGCACTTCTGCTTTAGATAATGCCTTCCTTCCTCTGCTTATTTCTTTTTCCATCCTCTACTGCCCTCTTTGATGACTTTCTCTTTTGCTCCCATCCTTATTTGCTGTTCTTTGCTTCGGATTTTTTGATCCATTGCCACACAGCTTTGGCTGGTTTATTTGTTGCCCTTTTTCTTTCTTAATTTCCCTTCTTCCCTATATCTGGCAGTATTAAGACAGTCTATATCTTAATATGCTAATCACACCACTGAGATCAAGGTAAAATATTCAGAAAAATGAAATTTTATGTGAGTTGAAATTAAACACAAAATTCTTCTACATTTGTCCTCATTTTCTTCTCTGAGGATAAGACAGAGGAACAAAAACTTCTTGTACGTCAAAAGTGCTTCTATAGTTTTCAAAAGAGTAGCAGTTGATAAGTCCATACTGAGTGACCAAACGTGCTTCTGTTAAATCTGTGATGTCCCTCAAGCTACATCATTTTTTGCTTGTGTTTTTAGAGACAAAAATTAAATAAAATCTTTCCCATCTGCAAGCAGGGAGGAAGGTGAGCCGACAGGAGGACCACAGATGGAAATGGATCTACAACAAGTCTCACAGGACCCCAGGACATGGCAGAGCAAAGGAAGACTGCTAAGATCTGCAGTCTCCAGCCCCGGTGGCTTCTCTTCTGTTTGGCTCCAGAAGGTCGTGGTGAGGAGGATTCACCATTACATCGTATGAAACTGGGTTTTCTCTGCTGTGCTCCTGTGCCTCTGCTGAGGCAGACACACGTTTAGTATGTGAAAGATGGGACTGTGGAGGATTAAGACTATTTTGGTGTTGTTCAGCTGCCTTCCACCTTGAAAGGTATAGGAAAAGCCACAGTTTGTTCAGAAGTCTCATTTATCCTCTCCATAATAGATTTGAGTGGAGAATGTAGCTTTAGGGCAAACCTCTTCTAAGACTTAACAGCCTTAATACAGCAATTTTTAGAAATAGCCTTGATTTCTTTCAGTCCTGCAGCGGAACATTCATAATACCATGCTGTTGTCTACTGCTTTTGAAGAATTTTCAGGAGAAGTCAGTATCATCATTTGAATTTTACTACCAAACTCAGCCTTACAAAATAAACGTGTAAATTCTGTGTAGCATTTTTCTGTTCTGCTCCCTGAAGCAGGGGTGAAATCCTGGCCTACCTGAAGGTAGTGGCAGAAAGCCCCATTAAACTCCTCTGGAGATAGAATTCCACCCTCAGTGCCTGTCATCTGTTTTACTTTCTCAGTTTTTAATACCCTGAAAAATTGAATTCACTGAAGCAACAGCCCCTTCAGGCCAGGCTCCAGGGAATTCTATCTTGCAGTTCAGACCTCAGAGATGTAGATGGATCGTAAGCTTTTGCCTTTTGGCAAATAAAAGAACAAGGGGGCCCTGAAACCTCACAGTTCTTCCTACAAATTTTCTTAAAAAAAAATTTTAAAGTGCCATTCATAGAGAGAACAAAACAATCTAAAACAGAGAGTGTTTCTATAAGGGATCCTTGTTTTGAGTATTCCAGTTATCTTTCAACAAGCTGTGTCTAACTGCAAGAGGGTATCTCTTAACTTGCCCAAATGTTTCAGTGGTGCAACAAAAGGGTTCAACAGTCTGGGACAGAGAAAGATAGTAACTGAACCTCAGCAGTTCATGGAGCTTATCAGTTCAGATGTGAGGGAAAGAGCAATGTGAAAAGAACACAGAAACGCTTGAATCAAAAAAATGCAATGCAAGATAGTTTGGGGGGTTTATTCTGGTGCCTCTATAGGCTTATCAGCCTCAGGGTGGCTTAAGCTTCTCTCTTGTTATCTAAAAGGGGCACCATGCCCTATTCCATGTTTCTTCCTTTGGTATATTTGTCCAAATAGATGCATATCCAGTGCTTGGCTGTAGTCTACTCAGTTGCAGTCTCTTGCCTGGAAAAGGCAAAGTGGTGCTCTGTGCAATGAAATCTCAGACTTGGGGTTAATCCTGCATATCTTAGCATTTTAGTTACCCAGTCTTCTAAAAGATTGGGCAAGTTGGGTACTCAGAAAGTCAGAATTTCTTAATCCTTTCTTGTCATAAATTTAGGTTTCATGGCCCTTTGACAATTTTATCTGCTTAAAGCTTTTCTTTGGGTACAAAAGCAGTGACCATAATGGCTCTTAGGAAAATTTGGAACTCAGGAGGAAAGGGTTTGTTTCACAGTCACAATTGTTTCTGCTCAGTTGATAGTCTGCTGTGTGCACTTCTTATGTGCAGGAACTTGAGGTGGTACACATCAGCATGTGGCTCCAGGGACCACAAAATTATCTCATGGCTATCCTAAATGCTATAAAGTAGTTAGTGAATTCTAAACTTCTCTTTCACTATTTTCTTAGCCTTCTTAATCTAACCTGTCAATCAAATCTTGCTGAACTGTTATTTTGTGTTTAATAGCTGCCCAGAGATTTGTTTCTGATTGACTTTTTTTTTTGCCCTTTCTTTTTTTTTCCATAAGAAAAGGTACACCAGTTTAAAGCAGAGCTAGCCTAACCCAGAGAAATGTGATCTGAGTTTGGAATTTTGGGAGTGCAGAAGTTGACCGCTTATGTAACAGCACAGCAAAGCCAGTGCAGGTTTCCTTATCCAGAATTCCCTCTGCTTTCTCCTTTCCAGTTTACTTCAACCCTGAGCTTGAACCAAAGTCACAGAGGTTGCATTCTAAGAGCCGTCCAGAGAATTTGGGTGGATAACTGCACTTCCATACCCATTTGGATCATTCAACTAATAACAGGTAAGGTGCATGTTTCTCAGATTTTAGGACCAAAGAGTTAAATCTTTGATTATAGCTTGTAGATTTGTGACCACTTTGAGCCCCTTCGAGTTTGAGAAAATTTGTGTGTATTGCCTGGTGCCTTGATTAGAAGGGCCAGTCGCATTTGAAGCGGAAAGAAATGTAATATCCAAAAAGTGAATCTGGGTACTGCGCCTCCTTGGCCCCACTGCGTGTGCTCACACTTGGAATGCTCTGCAAGATTTTGGTGGTTGAGTTAGAGAGGCAATGGGGGGCTTTGTTTGCATGGGAAACTACATGGAGGGGAAAAAAAAGCTGGTATGGGGAGGGGGCCCAGAAAGAGGAGCCCTTTGGTGCCTACTCTCTCTCAGTTTCAAACTCTGAGGGTGTCACTCCTGTCCTAAGGGTTTGAAGGGTTAATAGAAAGAGGGATTTTCGTTGCATTGTGCACGGTACCTATGATAGTCTCGGTTTAAACTTTAAAGGACAGGTGAAAAGAGAGAGAGGGAGCTGAATGCTTGCGTTATATATCGGAGAAATTGTTCATTCATGTGAAATGCTGACCTCTGTCATCCTGCCAAGATGACTGGGCCCTAGGGTGAGAGGCTGCTTGAGTGCTGGTTGCAAAAGTTAAAGCTGCCTGGGGAGTGCTTTAAAAGGACAATGTCAAGGTTGGTCTACCCAAAATCTGACCTGTCTTTTGTTTTTTTTCTTTTCTCTCTCTTACATCTATTTGTAAAGTTCATGTCATTTTTGTTTTTTGCTTTTAAAAATCTTTTAATCTAAATTAATTAGAATTAGTCTTTGAATTAGGTGACAATTAGTAAATGAGAATTCAGGCTGAAATGTGGAAGGAATCAATGAAAATGAGCAAGGATAATTTTTACGAATTGAAAATACCAATGCAGATCCAAACTTAAGTTCACAACAAGTTAATTCAAAACCTCTATTTATTTTTATTCTAATAGTTTTTATCCTGGTTTTTTTTTTATTCTGCTGATTCTTTCTCAGTAATATTAAATTGTTATATATAATTCCTGCCACAACTGAAGTACACTCTTCCTTCTTTTCTTTGCTTGATGGCCTAATTAAAACCACAATATATCAGTATTTTTTTTTTACATGATATAATATCCCAAGACCCTTGTAACTCTCACACAAGTATTTCACCTGCTCGAATAATTTCTATTCTAATTGGAAAATAGATGAACTAACTATCTGTGCAAGTCATAAAAGGAAAAGGAACCAGAAGAAGTAGTAAAATCAAAATAAAAAAATTTTTTTTTCTGCACATAATTATGATGCTTCCCAGAAAATGCAGAAGGGAATAATCCCACACAACCTCCCCCTCCTGAAACAAGTCAAACCCGGAACTCTGAGGATTGCAGTTCACCACTGGTTTTACCTTAGGAAATCTCTGAGCACTCAGATAAAATGATCTTGCAATCTACTCCGTGATCACAAGAGGGCGGCCGGATCAGACAGACGCGTTCACTTTCAAGTTGACCTTTCCAAGCTTTCAAGAGTTTATTCCTGTTTCAAAAAAGTTTTCCTATGAACTGGGAGGCTCATTTCTGATTTCCTTCTCAGTTCTGAAAAAAGCATGCAGCTTCTAAGAAACCCTGGTGTGTCATAATCGCTTTCCTAGCGTCAAAATATGATCCTTCCCTCGCTTTATGTTGCGCTGGCTTTTCTAAATCCTGGAGGAATAGATGACCTTGCTTTGCATGTGGAACAGGGCAGCCGTGGGGAATGGAAAGAGGTTGGAGTACAGGTCTCACAGGAGCAGGAGAGCAGAAGGGTCCACAAGATAATCAGTTCCTCCATCCCCTCCCAGCCCAAAATATCACAAATCATCCTGTGCCTTGGGAAATATCACTTTTGCAAAGCCTTTTGAGTGATTATACCAAATTCTAGTACTTGCTAA
>QWTY01024659.1:16745-28330 GCA_008033365.1 Pseudorectes ferrugineus | reverse complement strand
GACCATGTGAGACAGGCCCATGACCCTACAGCCCATGAGGACCACATGGGTGCAGAGATCCACCTGAAGCCATGAAGGACCCCATGCCAGAGCAGGTGGATACCCAAAGGAGGCTGTGAGCCTGTGGGAAGCCTGTGCTGAGCAGTTTTGCTGGCAGGACTTGTGAGCCTGCGGGAGACCTGCACTGGAGCAGTGTGATCCCAAAGGACTGCACCTTGTGAGAGGGATCAACATTGGAGCATCTTGTGAAGAACTGCAGCCCTTAGGAAGAACTCACACTGGAGAAGTTAATGGAAGACTGTCTCCCATGGGAGGGACCCCACGCTGGAGCAGGGGAAGAGTGTGAGGAGTCCTCCCCCTGAAGAGGAAGGGGGCAGAGAATTAGAGTAAATCTGAGCCTGAGAAGAAGGGATTGGTGAGTGTTTTAAGATTTAGCTTTTATTTCTCATTATCCTGCTCTGACTTGATTGGCAATAAATTACATTAATTTTCCCTTGATTGTGTTTTGCCTGTGACAGTAATTACAGACTGATCCCTCCCTGTCCTGCCTTATCTTGACCCACAAGCCTTTCAACATTCTTTCTCTCCCCTGTCTAGCTTAGCAGAAGAGTGACAGAGCGAATTTGGTAGGCACCTGGCATCCAGCCAGAGCCAGCCCACCACAGTTCAAAAAGGCAGGCTTGCAAGGTGTTTTTTTAAGAGCCAGAGCAACAAAGTCACTTAATATTTTGGTTGTTTGTGGTGATTTTCCCTGAATTATCTCCGTATTATTTCTGTATACCCAAACCTACTGCCACTTTTTTCAAAAACGCATTTAACATTTCCTAGTTTGATAAGTTCACCTGACAGCCCTACAGTTTTCATTTATTTAGAAAACAAACACTCACACAAAACCATCAAAAAAATCCCCCCTGAAAACCCACAAAACAAAACATGCAAACAGAGTCACAAAAATAACACTAGGGATAATGATGTATTTTTAGGTATCATTCTTCACACTGCATCAGTTCAGATGAATTTGGATCAAAGACAAAAGAGAATAGAAAACAAAGGACCAAAGAGGGAACTTAAAGAAAATCTAACTCGCACACAATTTCTTCCTTTAGGAAAATGGACTAAAGTGTGGACTTGCTTGACTCCTCTTCTGAAAAGCAGTAGCACACACTGATAATTACTTTGTCATCGTAATTATATCTGGCAAAACCCCACGTTCATTAAGTAACCTTCAGCAATAAACTTGAAAAAGCACTTTTTTTTAGCAAGCTATCAACATAAAACCCATGAAGAACTGTAACAGGCAACTCATCTGATTTTGCACAGCGCATTTTCTTTTCCCCTAAGCATTTGATTAATGTGCTGCTTCTGCTCAATTTATCTCTCTGCAGCATGGTTGCTGCTGGATTCCCTACCATGCAGTTTACTTAATATCATTGGGACATTTCCTATAGCTCTCCAGGAATGCCATAATTGTAGGAAGAATATTAACTTGTCACCACCAGTCATAATATTTTCTGCAGCAGGCATCACTAACTTGGCTCAAGTACAAAGCAGCGTCAGACTTAACAAAATTCTTACTTCTAGGTTGGGAGAAAAGCAGCAACATGGTGTGTTAGAAAATATTAGTTTCCTGGGTTGTGGAGCAGGGTAACTCCCCACCGCCTGTCCCCTGATTCCCCACCTGGATACAGTCCACCTCTGGAGAGGCTCCTCTATTTGGCAGCCACATAAACCTACAGTCCCTCCAGTCATGGACAACCTTAGTGGGAAGCAAAACAGCAGCAAACCCTCACCCATCTATTTAAAACAAAACCAAAAAAGCAAGCAAACAAACAGACAGAAAAAACAAAGCGAAACACCAATAGTCAAGACAGACCTTCCTCCCCCTTCTGCAGCATGGCCTGAACTCAATGTCCTCACAAAATGAGAGCAAGTGATCACACACAACCCTCCTCCCTAGTTTTAGCTCACTCACCAGGCTTTGTCTGGGTGCACCAGCGATGATCCAAGGGCATTTCAAATCCTCACACTTCCCTGTGAGGCTCTCCATGCAACCCAGTGACCAAAAGACCTCATCACCACAGCCACCCCCAGCCCTTGATATCACCTCTGCCACCACAATCAGTTCCACCACCACGAACACCTGCACCACCCGGTGTCACCTCCCCCACCTCAGCTGCCAGAGCAGAGACTGTTGAGGCCTCAACCACACCTTGCTGCAGGTCCCAATTCCACCATGTTTTACCAGATAACTTGGGTCAATCCTTTCCATCCCAGAGAACTGTATTTTTGGGATTAGGCTATTTTCCAGATGCAGCCTGACCCCTTAGGCCAGTACCCAGGGATGCCTCCCAGACTGGAGACTCTAGCTGCCAATCTCTGCCCCGAGAGCTGCTTAACTCTCCATCGCTTTGCTTTACACGGGCAGTGAGTCAGCAACAGGGTTCATCTGTGTGGGACTACCTTGCACCTGAGCTGCAGGGCCTCCAACCTCTCAGCTCCATCATCTGCCATCCTTCACTTCAATTTCAAGCAGGAGAAGTAAAAGTGATGGCCTTGATGGCCTGACCTGCTGCCCCATGGTTCAGCTTCCCTTCAGGGATGTATGAACTCATCCACTCTAGTTAATGAAATTCAATCTCTCAGAGAGCTCCAGGGTAAGAGCTATTGTGTAAAAAGGGGCAGTAGCAAAACCCACTTCAGCCTTCTTTGACCGCACACTAAAAAGTCCTGCAAAGTGCTTTGAGGGGGTAAAAACCTCAGTAACACATTAGTTCAAGCACTGTGAAGAAGCATGTCCCAGCAACCTCAGACACATCTTGAATATAAGGCTTCCCTCTTATTTTTTGACATTTCTATTGTTTAAACCAAGTCTAGGCATGAGGATTAAATGGGGAGCTAAAGGAAATGGCAATTTAGCAAACCCTGGTGCTTCTTATCAAATGGCAGGAGAGCTGAGTTGCTGCTCAGCCACTCCCCTCCACCACAACCCTGCATCATTAACAGAGTCACATTTAGCCTGGCTAATTTTGGGCAGGCTGAGGGCACCAACCTTAGCCCCCATCTGATGATCTGAGAAATTTTCTTGACTGCTTTGTTGCTCTAGGGCCTCAATAATATGCACAGGGTTCTGGGTCCCTATCTGGGGACCAAATGATGGAAAATTGGGTTCTGTATTTACTATTTTTAGGTACATAAATTCTTTATTGGACCTAAATCTCAGAGCTCTACTGAATGAAGGCATCAATTATTAAGTCTCGCTTCAGTAATTAGTCTTTCATGTTAGCTGAAAAGCTCAGCATTCCCTCATTTGATCAGAGGTCTCTGTCTCTGTCATTTCAGATTTATTTATGTCAAGCTTGATCTCTTAAACTTGAGGACTTATGAATTGGAAGGAAAATGTTCTTTAATATAATGAAAGTGAGGGCTAAAAGTTATTCTAATGTATGCTAATTAACTGTATATTTTATTCCACAAAAAGCCCCAAACCAGCCGTTGACTGGTGCTTTTACATACTGTAAGAATTCAGCTGCATAGAGGTCACTCAAAAATGGGGCAAGACTGAATGGATCAGTCCCACCACATGACATTCCAGCCTCATCTCCTGTGCTCGTCATCTCCATGTGATTTGCAAAGCAAAATTTAGACATACTGTGTCCTGTCCTTTGTGAGTCTTAAATACATAAAGATTGCCTTAGAAAGTGTTTTTCCAGGGTGGGTGTTTTATTTTTTTCTTTTAGATAAGTGATACCATGACCATTTTTTTCCCCTTTATGGGCTTGAAGGTTTTGACAAGATTTTCAGGTGGTGTGAGGAGTGACATTGCAGAAGCATGAAGATAAAGCTGAGTTCTTCCCCTTCATCCACTTCCTTTTCCTAGCTTAATTTATTAAAAAAAAAACAACCTCATCTGTCAGCCTATCTACCCTCCTACATATGGAATAAACCAAGAGTGAGAAAGATGGGACACGCACTCCCTTGGGTGGAAAAAGCATCTTTAGTAGGTTTGGCTGCTCTGCAGAGTGAAGAACCTCAAAAGAACATTGAGGCAGCTGTTCCCTCACCTCCAGGCAGCTCAGGACACTCTGTCACTTATTCAGAAATTTGTCAGTTGAACCTGCAAATCTCCCAGAAGCTCAGGTGATTTGAAGTGCCACAGCAAAGCGACTGTTCTGCTTCCAGCCTGAATCCATGTTTGTCACTGTGATACACAGGGGGCACCTTTCCAGTACGGAGCCAGCAGAAGAGGTCTGAAGGGAACAGAGGTTGCACAGCTTAGGGCAGCTCCAGTTCAGTGCCCCTCGTCACCACAGGGACCAGCTGCAAGGTGCCCACAGCAGCTTTTGGCCCTTCTGCCACTCAGCTGCTGCAGGGGCAGTGAGCTGAGGTGGCTGCAGACCCCCATGGACCTGAAGGTGACTTGGGTTTGTAGATTTGAGTGCCAAGCTGAATGAACATTCAGGCAGATTAGCGACGTCATTACACTTAATTGCACTTGTATTGAGCTCCCACTCACTGCATAAATTGTGCTTTTGCAAATACTAAGACTTGGTGTTGATTTAGAGCAAAGCCTTTCCTGCAATGTCCTCGCTTTCCCACTTTTTTTCTGAAGACAATATCCCTCTGTGGGTTATTGGAGCAGAAGCAGTTGTGTTATTTATATGTGAGGCTCAAGTGCACAAGCAAGTGAGAAAAAACTGCAAGAAAACACTTTTGTTGTTATTGCCCTTATTCAGAAACTACACAATAGCATAATTTCAAAAACAGGATCAAAGAAAATGGTTGAAAAGACATTTTAACAACACATTTCATCCAAATTTTAGAACCCTGGAGACGCACACAGCATTGAAATTCTCTCCACAAACATTGTATTCCTATTTTTTTGCCCAATCCTTCAGTTCCTTTGGGTAGGAACTACCCTGTTTTACCCTACTCCAGCAGGAGACTGGGGGACAGAGTTAGTCAAAGAGGTATAGAGATGAGACTGTGGCCTCGTATTCTGCCCAGCTAGAAGGGCATCCTTTTAAGTAACTCTGCTTCCCATGAGAAGGCCCTCGTGTTGCCTTTAGTGACAGCTTATTTGACATGAAAAACAGGACTCTGCCTCCTGGGCTTTTGATTCTTGGAGGCAACACTCAAAGCAAGGCTCTCCTTTTATATTTTCTCTTGTATATCTTTTTATTTCATGTACCTGCCAATGGACTCGGATTTTTCACCCCTGCAGCACTCCACCAATCTGGCTACCTCATGTATCAAAGCAGACTCATGTCTAGCATTTTGCTGAAATTTGGCAGCATAGCTTTTAGTAAATTAATAATTCCTGTCATCTCCCACGAAAGGGAATATGGAGGTAACCATTGCTCCAGCCTAAAGCATGGGGCCACAGTCTATTCCCCTTCATGCACTTTCCAGGAGTCTGTACTCAAAGGGTTGCCTATTCTGCAGAAAAATTAGGATATTTAATGAGTGCCGCTTTCCAGCCTAACACTAGGAAGTTGCAGTGAGCCAGCAATTCTGCTCTGGGGAGAAGCCCAAACCCCAAATGCTGATTTTAATTTTACATGCCTGTCATTATGATGACTTGACAGATGTTTAGAGTGCTCTCAAATAAACCTTACAAACAAAATTTAGAGGCTATCTGTGGTTCCCATACTTTTCACTGCTATTTATTTATTACACAGGCACAAATCATTCCCAGTAAACTGCATTAGTTAAGAATTATAGCATCATCCTAATTCCATGAACACACAGCAATTTTTTTTTTTTGACATCCTAATTCAAAAAGATTTCTTCTCTAAGCAACAATTTTCCTTTCTTCGGAGTCACCCTGCACTTCACTAGATATCCAGGGCAATAAACAAACTGAGGAATCAAGGGAATGTGAGAAGTTCCCGGCAGTCCACGTGGTGGGGGGCATTCAAGATGACTCATTTGCTTTACCACAAGAGAGAAACGAGGCATTTTGGTATCCAAGCCAGTGAAAAGATACAGTTGTATGATCACACCATGAATCTGCATTTCTGCAGTATGAACCAGCCATGAACAAAGAACCTCTTTGTGCAGGGCACAGAGTAGAGCAGAGAGCAAAGAGGTGACCCTTGCCTCCAAATCCCAGGACAAGGAAAAGTACAAAGATACAGACAGACATGGAATATCTCAGCAAAACGGAAATAAAACAAGTGACCACAACAAATGTGCTCTGGGCGTGACAGTAGCCATAAAGGACTCTGTCTTTTTACCACAGTAAAAGAGAACTTGTTAGAGATTGAAGAAAAGGGGATAAAATACCTATACAGAGCTTCTCTCAAGCACGAAGGGAAGCATGTGCTGGAGCTCAGACCCTGAGACCAGCTCAGTTGGTTAGACCATGGTGGTAACAACACACAGAGTTGTGGGTTCAATTCCCATGTGGACCATCCACTTAAGAGATGGCCCTGATGATCCTTGTGGGTCCCTTCCAACTCAGAATATTCTGTCACTCTGTAATCTGCAGCAATAAAAAGAAAACAAAAAAAACCCCAATCCAGAGTGCTTTCCATGTTAGATTTTTTATTTGTTGGTTGTTTTTAGTTTTTTTGTTTACGGAGACATCCCAATGCAATTGTTACCTATGCTAAAGAAGTTAATCTTGCTGCTCCCTGAGTAAGCCACAAACTGGAGTAGAGTACATAAACCTAACCCTCAAACTTCTCTCTGACTGCTGAACAACACAAAAAATGTAAAATAAAATGGGAAAAGGGGAAAGATGGGAAAAGTCACACTATAGTGGGGGGATATTGCTGGAAAATACTGAGGAAAGAATGAATTTGCCGAATTGTTGGACTGTTTTGGGTTTTGTTGTTTGGGGATTTTTGTGAGGAATTTTCAGGCTAATGATTTTTAATTCTGGTTTTTTCCATTATCTGTAAGATTTTAGAGGAATATAAAGTGAGCTGTAAAGGACCTGACTTCAGAGTACTCTGATTTTTCATGCCAATTTGTAATAATCCCTTACCTCAGGTATAGCTCAAATACAGACTGACCATCAAAAGCCCCCAAGATAATAGCTGTCTCCAAAAAAATTGCTATTACTTCTTCGAAATCATTTTTAGTTTCCTTATTTCTGAGTTAGTGGAGGCTTACAGACAGTTTCAAACCCAAGCTATATATCTGCAGAGATGAGGTAGCACTTCAGTTGTCAAGGTATGTCTCTCACACAGCTCCCAAATAGCACAGGTGGAGAAAAAGACACTTGAGAACTTGATATAATCACCACAGCTGTCCCTATTGTTCAGGTTAGTATCCCCTGTCTACTTCTTCTTCCAACTGGCTTCAAAAAATATTTTTCTTGCTGCTAAATTACCAAACTGACAGGCAGACATGCTGGAAGAGATAGCAAAGCAGCTTTATGCTGGTTGCATGCAATTCCAACAGCTATCTTAGGTACCGCAAGACACGGCAACCCCATGCTGATCTGCACATGATCATGTCCTCTTCAAGCATCATGTCATGCCACAGTCTCCACAGCAACATATTTTTTTCAAAATTTCCAGCATGTTAATAAGGAAAACACTGGTCAGATGCTTATGCCATCTCAACCATTTCTCATGGATGTTTTTCACAAATAGCCCTTTTTTCGCCTACAGTGGAGAATGTTTTTTAACTTCTAACAGGAGCAAAATGCGCAAACCAGAGGCATACAGCACATAAATTTGCTTCGATGAGTTACATTCATTATGCAAGATGCCACATTGAAATGTATGAAGTCTTTTAACTTTAGCCCACAGACACAAACAGAAACAACAACAAAAAGAATGAAAGGAAAATATCCTGACTTATCTTTGTAGCTAGTTGTGCATTTCTGCACTCTGCTTTTTCTGTACAGGAAACTGTCTTAGGATTTATAAGAAAAAGGAAGAAAGGTTTATGGTGTGCTCTGTAGTTGAGGGCTTTAGATGTTCCCCATTGTAATCCTTTGCTCTTGGAGCTGGAGGCTCTGTTAAAGGACAGTAAGTACGGAGCAATGTGCAAATGTAGCCATTCTATACTGGCAATAAAAGTTAGTTTCCTTTCTAAACCTGATTTCCATGATCACCAAACAGCAGCTTGAATTTAGAGGAATGTTTTCATTTCTAATTCTTGAGGAACTGTTTTCTTGTATTTTCTGTCTACACAAGTAGAAACCGTTTCCAGTGCTAATTCTGTGCTAGTCTTGCTCATTTAGAGGCAAGCCAAGCTCAAAAGCAGCATGCAGCTGCAGTGATAAAACAAAACTGCAGCCTCTGCTCTGATCTTGGTAGAGCAAATAGGAATAGATTATTCCAAAAATCTTTCTCTACATGAAGCAGTTTTAAGGACTTCATATTAGGCAAAGTGAAATTTGTCCAGCATTCAGGTGTGTCCTGCCTCTTTCCAAAGGACAACAAGTTGTTCCTACAACAGCCAAACCCATTTCTTCTCACTCCACCTGTGCCATACGAGCAAGAGAAAGTGTACCCCTGTCAAGCTACCCCATCACTGGCAGCCGAGTGGCATCCAGGAAGGTACAGTACCTCTGCAGCTGGGGCACGTTCTGAGCTTGCAAAAGAGCAAGAGCACAGTGATATAATGCAGGCTACGCTCTGACTCTCTTCTGACAGTCCCTGAGGACACTGAGATATGAAAAGGTCTTTGTGTCTGTACCACCTCCACTTTATGAAGTACAATAGTACATGACACGTTACTCCCACTTTCACTTCTCACAGCAGAGCCTAATTTTTTATGCTTCTTTTTGCTACAAACCACTGTGGTATTCTCTATCAAAAAAGCATTCAGACTTTGTGACTTATCAGTCTGCAGTTCAGAAGGGCCCAGACTGCAACTCTTGGGCTATTATTCTGTCCAAATGTGCAACATGATGCCTTTAAACCTGTAAATTCCCTCTCTTCTGCTACAGAACAAGCAAGGTGACAAATGGTTCTGAATGTCAATACATTACAGAGAAGAGTAAGCTAACTATAGCTGGGATAGTTAAAGCAGAACCTCTCTTTATCGTATTTGCTACCAGATCTAGTGGGCTTTGCATGCTTGAGTGCACGAATACGGAATAGTATAATCTTTGCAGAAAAAGCAAAATCCACACAAAACAGAAGCAGACCTGTCACTGGTATACAAGTCAAAATCAGCAGTACAGTTATGTATTCTCTCATGTTCCCATGAGAAAGCTTTCAACATACGTGTTCACTTCTCTAGTCACCCAGCAAAGTTAGTCTCAGTATCCCCCGAGCCAAACAAGACTAAAAGATATCTCTCACAGCGAGTATATTGCTTCAGCAAAACTTCTCAGAACACCCTGCTTAATTTGAAGGATCAAATTAATAATGAAAGAAAAAAAATGGAGCTGACACTAAACTGTTGTTTAGGAAGTCATTTCAGGCTGTTGATTATCTTCTGAAGAATATTGTTATTTATTACTAATGACAAATAGTACATTCCCATCAGGATCTCTGTTATATGCCTTTCTCTGGAGGATGAAGATCTGGCTGCATATAATTAGTCTTGAGAATTAGCTATTACTAACAATTAAATTAATACTGTCAATCCTTCTAAAGGAGTTTCTCACTAAGGACATTTGTTTGCCAAAGTCAAACTAGAGAGGTCTATATAAACACTCTTGTGACATTCCCAGAAAAATCAGTGCACCCAGAGAATTTAATGAATGCTACTACTAATAGTTAGTGGAGGCAGAACATGATACCTCAGTTTTAACCGCTAAGAATTCTAATACCAGCAGCCCAGTCACAGTGTATTGATCACAAACCATGGAGATGAGTTGCTTTCTTCATAATTATCTGTCTCCAGCAACAAGGGAGGAAAACAGGTAATATTCAGAAATAACTAAAACTGGCAATCAATAAGATATTACTTATTACATCACCAGTGTGAAGAGACTGTTATAATTCATAAAAAATTGTGAAATCTATTGATTTTCTAAGATACTGACTTAAAATTGAGCTATATTTTCAAATCACTGAGTTTACATGAAACTATAATCACTATACCAAAGTGGGTTTTTTAGTCAATTTAAGAAGATGCAACAATGTCAATACATATTGAAGGCACAAATATATCTGGGTCCAGAATATAAAGCTGCATATGCTACTGTATCAGTTGTTATGCATGAAGGGGATGTATTGTTCTACAATAAGTAATGTACTTGTTTACAAGCCTATTCAATATATTCCTCTGAAAGTTCATAAAAGCATGATAAGCAATGGCCTAAAATTGAAATACTCAGGTTTTCCAAGTATAATAAAACTACTCTTATTGATTCTCACAAAGGCTCTTTACAATTGTAACAATAATTTGGCAAAGCAGAGAGCGCTTGCTCAAATGAAAAAGCTGACATTTTTAATCTCCATGTAGCTCAACAGCTTGTTACTTCCAATAACAGTAAATCAGCAACTTGTCTACCTTTCCCAAAAGGAACACTTTCTTCACTATAAGGTTATGTTGTTCATTTAAATCTGCAGGGCAACAGAAACAAACAAAAAATTATTATTGTTTTTTTAATGACAAAATAATTAACTCTGAAAGTCTTGCAAAATGTGTATTTCTCCATATATATAAAATCCTTTCCTTTCAAGCAGTTCTGCAGGGTAGGAAAGAAAAGTTAATTATCACATAACTGTATGACAGGAATTTATTAGAAGCATTACTGCTGTATTTCAACACTGTAGGGAGTTTCCCTGACAGGAAAATCTCCTTCCCAGGAATTAGTTATAAATGTTTATCCACTTTTAATGTGCATGTAGATTTGACCAAGCAGAGCAGCCTCCCTTCTTCTGCAGGGTGTGTTGTGCTCCTCTTTAGAGGTCATTGGTGTAGAAAAAATGCTGGAGGAGCAAGAACTCCAAACAAATGTACAGATCTCCCACCTGCCATCCTGGTCTCCCAGTGTGACCTAAGGAAGGTCCATTTCAGGTCAGTGGTGGGCACCTTTAGAGGTTTAGCTCTCTGTGGGTTCCTGTTACCCTCAAGCTTTCCTCCTATTGAATCAGGAAGAGGTGAAGAGAGGCAGACATGGCTGGGGTGCTCATGGGATTCAGCAAGATTCTGGGTTTGATCCTTCCATGCTTTTCACTGCTCTGACCTCAAAGCTCCCTAAATATTAGGAAAAGGAGGAGAGGCAGCCTGGAGCTGCAAAGCACACGGAGAGGATGCCAAAGAGAGCTCCTGCCCTGGTACTCAAGCAAGAATGGGGCATGGTACAAATTCTCTGCAATTCGATCTCCCTGGCTCTCACACAGGGCTATCCAAAGATGGAGGGTTTGACCAACACAGACACTTTACCAGACTCCAAAGAATACAAAGAAAATAAAGGTAAGATTATCCCAGCCGACAGAAAACAATACAGATCACTCTAGCTGCCCCTTGAAGAGATGTCAGATTGGCTTTATTAATGAAGGGTTTAATACCGAGAAGTAAATTGTTCTGTTAGGTGGCACGTGTGCCTTTACAGATTCCTGTGTGCCACAATTTGCCTCTCATCCAGAACATTTTCCCACTGCCTTTATTTTTTTTAATATAAAAGCAAATAGCCCCTTACCATTTTCACAAGCTTGCTTAAG
>QWTY01024659.1:0-16587 GCA_008033365.1 Pseudorectes ferrugineus | reverse complement strand
GCAAAATTTCCAGAGGCAAGAAAGGCAGATTTTTTAATACAAAAATCTGCTCTTATGGGAATAAAGAGAAAAACCTTTGAGTTCATCAAGTATTATAAATTAACTGAGCCATCCTCAGCATTTGTGGTCTATCTCTGTATGTGGAGAGGAAGAAAAAGATTTTCCAATAACTTTAATGGCACTGGACATGTTTGCATCATGATAACTCTACCCACCCTACCTATATCATCTGGACTGCGGCATCTTTTCTTCTTCAGTTATTAAACTTCCAAATAAAGGATTTTATTTGTTTATGCTTTGTTCCCTACAGGTAAATCTATTTTGATAATTTAGATCTGTTACGAAAGTGAAAAAAGAAATACCTTATACATAAGTAACCAGGGGTTCTTTTCCCAGGGATCATACCCAAAAGCCAAAGCAAATAAAAACTGAATGGATCTAAGTATCCATACTTGCATCTCAAACATTGCCGCAGGATCTCCAAAAATGTGCTCTTTTCAGCAGGTCCTGAGATGCCCAAAATTTCTTTAAAATGAAAGAAACCACAAAGCCAAGCATTTCTGTAGGTTGGTAACTGGAAACAAGCTGGTTAGAGTGATACAAGGCTTTAACCTAAGATATCTCAGGGAACCAAGGACAATAAACTTTGAATATTACCTGTTCCTTTCTGAAAAATCAGCTCCAAAAGGCACTAAACCACAAATCAGATTGGAACAATATAAAAATCCCAGTCTTCCTCACTTGCCACCATGCTGGTGTGGGCTCTCATTCCCTTGGCCAAGACCTAATAGGGGAGGCCCCTGTAAAATATTCATTGTAGGAGCAACTGCTGCAGTGTGAAAGGCTACTGCCCTCAGAGCTGCTTGTTCACACACTCTGCAGAAGGGTACCAGCAACCACACGAGAACCAGCAGGACAGAGGGGCAGAGCCCCCTGCGCCTCCCCCAGGGCGAGGATGGAGCAATTGACAGGAGCTCTGCAGCATGTGATGGAAGGAACTGAATCCTGGTAAGTTTTTGAAACAAAATAGCAAGAAACACAACTTAAGGTATGGCAACCAAAGAGCATCAGTTTTAATATCAAGAAAAAAATAGTAATTTCTGTGCTGGGTAAGTCAAGCCTTTATTGCTAAACCAGCTTAAATTAAAGCAGGTGGCAAACTTCTATACTCTGTAACCAATGAAAGCATAAAAATCAGTTTCACAAATTATTCCTTAGCATTCCAGTTGTAGCAAGCAGGAGATTCAGGAAAGCTTATTTTAATTAAAAACTTTATTTTTCATTACAATTCACAGTTTATACACGGCAAGAAGAACCCTTGCCATGTGGACATTCAGAACACTGTGCTGGGGAGACAAGGGTCTTTGTTATAAGAGCATTGCTCGGTGCTGTGTCATGGAACTTTCTTAGTTTTAAAAGCGTACTCTCTGTAAATGTTAATTGACTGATATTTACACTGAATTTACATATTAACTTATATTTATTAGAAAACAAGCTAAGCATCCAAAAAACATGAACATTCATATCTTGCATGTTATCTAATGGTCAGAGATGCTGTAAGATTTTGCCACTTGAATCATGCCCAATCAGCAAAGTCCCATTCTTTTATAATTTACAGAGCCTAAATTTTTCTTTAAGGCCTGTTCTATTCATTTTATGTACAGCCAGGTTACAACAGACTAACATAAGGAAAAAAAAATGCAAAATTATCCATTCCATCCTGCATTTCTTCTGAATCTCATGTACACCTATAAGCAAAACAGAAGGTACAAAATTAATGTGTTTTCTTAAAACCAATAAAGAAAACCCATAGTCTGGTTTAGATCTGCTTCTTGTCAGCCTATCCTGTCTGAACAATCATCGGTATTCAGATTGTGCTATTTATCAGCTCTTCTTCATGCCTGCACTGATATTCAGAGCCATCTCTATTTGAAATGTAGAAAGTCACAGTGATACCAGTTTCAATTGCATTCCCACGTTAGCCACAGCTCTGGCACAGGCAGCTCACGTGACATTCAGGAAAGCACTCCACCAGGATTCCCGGGTAAAATATCATGTAGCCTCTGGGGTGACTTGACTTAAAAAGGAAATTAAGAATCCTTCTCATACCAAATATCTGGCAGAAGGTTTATGCTTATTAAAAATAGCTGTATTCTTCTGCATTGTTTTTTGGATGTGATTATTAGAACACAGCAATTAAAAGCCTCCCCCCCTGCCTCTCATCAAAACAGTAATTTTTATTTGCTCTTGTTATCTACCAAATAATTTAGTGATAGATAAGCTGCAGATTTTTTTTGGTACATCTGATGCAGAGAAAAACAACTGCTGAACACTGCTTGGAAAACTAAGACCTGAAAAGGGTCTGCAAAACCTACAAGTCAGCATGAGCAAGTATCAGCTGGACCTGAGTAAAACAAAATGCTTCTAGGGGACAGGTTTGCAACTTTTGAAACTGCAGTGCCTTTAAATTTGGAGCTAAGAACATCAATTGATGATTGTTGAGTTTTGGCATTCATTCGTGCTGGTTGGTATCTTCACAACAGACACCTTTGAAACACCATCATTTCGAGAAGAACGAAAGCTTAAATGAAACACATTTCTCATGCAAAAAACCCAAACAAACAAAAGTTGTACAGGAACTGTAGAGGTTCTGGTTCTTCAAAAGATAAGGCACTGACCAAAATTTCTTAGGTAAAAGGCTGCATAAGAATTTCTTGCCATTTACAAATGTGTTGTAGTCCAGAAATGGTCCATTCCTAGGCTCAGTAAGGTAGACCCTGAAATTTTAAGGACTGATCCCTCAAAGCTACATTGTTACCATAAACAAGTGAGATTCATTCGTGAGGCCATATGGCACATTAGAAGTGAAAAACAGTCTGGGCAGATAAAGGCAGAAAACATTGCTTGTTCCAGCATCTTTCGGAAACAGCAGTGCCATTCGTCTTTGTGTCTCTGAAGAGATGCGATGGTAACTCGGGACTGTAGTTTTTCTGTGGAACTCATGCACACATATAAAATGCTGCTAGCACTGGTCATCGACAGGGTGGAGAAAAAAAGGTGTATGGCTAGTCTAAGCCAAGAGCTTCCCAAGGAATGGGATCCAAAGTCATGGCTACTTAATGTTCTCGATCACGGCTATCTCTTCTGCTGCACAGTGCGGCGTCAACCCATTCATGTAAATGCTGTCCGTCTTTGTCAGAGCTGGCAAGAGGTCCTTCTCGCTGGTCAGGTGGTTCACTGACAGTGTTCTCTTGCAGGGGGTCAGGTCTTGGTTGTGGTTGACGGCCAGTTCTGCAGAGAGCTTCCTTTTGATGGAGGTGGCCCGCTGGAACTTGTCGTAGATCTCCACGCTCAGGCGCCTTCGGGTCTCCTTGAACTCGGCGGTGACATTGGCTGTCCACTCTGCAGCGTGGGCTCTGAACTCCCCGACCTGCAGCAAAAATCAGGAATAAAAAGGAGGCATTATGGCACCAAGGACTTCAGACACTCTTTATCTTCAGGAGCCTGGTGAGAGCGCAGGGCTGCCAAAGAGATGCTGCTGCTGCTGGCACAAATTTCTCATGCCAGACTCACTCTTTTATTGACAGCAACTAAAGAAGAAATGTTGCACTAGTAAGAGTTAACAACCATTCCAAAAACACAAATAAAAATCTTTTCCACTGATTTTTTTTTTTTTATTGTTATCATAGGCAGTCAGCAATACAGGGAAGCTGCAGAGGCTTGACAGCTGCACAATACCCAGCTGGTCAGGGGATGCTGAAATCCCAGCAATCCAGGCTGTGTTATGTATTGTTACTAGGGTGAGGGGTTATTTATGAGCACTTTCACTGTCTCTGGAAAGATCCTTGGGAGACTTGGCAAAGAATTTTCTAAATTTAGACAGAAAAGCTTTTTAAAAGGAAACCATTAGCTGTTTGCATTCTCTTTTCTGTGCTTGCTCAAACATAGCACCAACACAGCAACAGTTAAAAGTCACCTCAGTGACATGTCTGCTTCCCACCCTGAATCCCAAATCATCCTTATTTTTCCTCAGATATAGCATAAGGTAGACTGAGCAGATCTAGTCTGAGGTAAACTATGGCCTGTAATTTATATACTATTTATATTTTTGCACTTGTATTTCAGTCAAACTACTGCTACACTAAAAAAGTTACAGAGGTAACTAAAGGAAGCACCTTTTGATGATATTATCTCATTATAACTGCAAAGGAAATAGATGGCTTCTCTTCAAATCTCTGCTCCCTAGCCAGCTTAATACTGGGAAGGTACAGCACAGGGAAGATAGACCACTCATAAATATAACTCCGAAGTAAAGCATTTCAGGAGAATTTAACCCACACAAATAAATTAGTCTAATTGGTACTTCTCAGTCCAGAATTTCAATCACTGGCAAGCAAACTCTGACTTGGTAAGCACAGAAATGAAAAAAGAATTTACACAGAGAAATATAGGGGGCAAACCATCAGAGAAAAAGCCATGTGCTTATTCATGCTTTGCAGTGCAGTGGAAAACAGGAATATAAGGAAGGTAAAAATTAATCAGCTCATCCAGGAGTGACAGGGTTTCAGGAAAACTTTCCCCCTCCAGAAACAAAACAAAAAGATCTCTTTACCCAAGGGTCATTTTATTATATTCATCTCCACTTCAGTGAATTACACAGATGACAAATGTGGACAAATGTATATTTTCTAAAACAAGGGCTATTATCTGCAATACACAGAGGCCTCACCTAGCTGAATGATTATTAGTATTTAATTTGTGCAGCTAGGATCAGACACACTGCACTTCAGATCTGAAAATAATGAAATCTGCAATGCTGAAACATCTCAGCTGCTCCAATATTTTTACTTGTAGTAAACAAGCAATAAAAATATGATAAATAGTATCAGTGCACACCCTGGGGCAGTTTTCTCCTTTTCCTAAGCCTTACTAAAGGCGGGCTGCCCAGGTCCTGGAGAATGGTTCTGTCTGGGGGAGTAAAGAGCCAGTACACAGGTTTCTATTTTACTGTATATATGTATATATATATATATATATATATATGTACCTCTCACCAGCTGTGTAAGCATTTAACAGACCAGGTATTTTGCTCAGGCACACATCTCTGGCATTGCGTATGGTCACATTCAAGAGGTGCTATCAGGCTTTTAAACTGTGTCTCAGCACAATTGAACTGTCTCTCCTTAATCTTTCAAATATTTTTTTTCTTTTTTTCTTTTTTTTTTTTTTTTTTTTGCAGTTCCCACATGACTTCATGTTTGTCCTGGAAAGAAAATCAACTGGCCTTGCTTCTGAAGAAAGCAAGTCTATGTGACCTCTAGGATGGGCTCAGAATGTTCCTGGTGATGGACCTGTTTCACACAGGGCAAGCTGCTCTTGGTCATGCAAGTTATCCAGGAGAATCTTACAATTGTACTTGTTGGGATATCTGATGACTGAATTCTAATCACATTTCTTTGGGGAAGCAAGTTTATGCAGCCAGCTGAGGAGCATCAATAAATGTGCCTTTGGAGATAGGCTCATTCCAATTAAGGTGCTGTGGAATATTGACATGGTGGACACAATCCTACCTGCCCATACACCAAAGTTGTGATGTTGGTTTATGTTAAAATGGTAGGAAAAAAAATACAAACTGAAACATGCTGTTAGTAATGCTATTACTAAGCAGAATCAACACGTGTTAGTAGTAAAACAGAGAGAATTGGCACACATTGGAAACCAAGAGTTCAGAGCTGTTTGAACTACGCATGCCCCAAAATCGCTGCTCTTGGCCCCTACTTTTCACTTGAACTGAAATGCATTTAAATATGTTACCTCTTCTAAATAAAGCTCTTAGTTCCATGGCACTTACAGACTCAAGCACAACGGGTTATAAGAAAAGAAATGTGCAGTTCTAACTCCCAGTGTGCATTAGTAATTTGCTTATATAATTTGATCCCTCCTTGATCCATAGGGACATATCCATACAGGTTCTTTCTGTCCTTAGGTTATGACATTTTATCACACTGCATTACAGCTCCTCTTCATCTGGGTTCTGACAACCAAAAAAATGTCTTATGCAAAGCCACTGAAATGCCAGTTGCCTGTGCTGCTCAAGAAAATTAAATTCTTAGCATACCTACCTACTGTAACAACTATTTACTTTTCTCCAGCTCCCTTGCCTCATTACAGCACAGCTCTGTAGACTCTAGAGCTGTCATAGTTGGGGGCAGTGTGACATGAGGACAAGGCCTCTTAGTCACAGAAATTATTGACAACTACATACTTAACATAAGGCTGAATGTCACAAAATATTTCAGAAGAAATAGGAAAAACATGTCACAGTGATAGCACCTGACTCAGCCATACAAGAAGCAGCACTAATCTGGTGATGCTTCTCACTTTAACCTTCAAGGAAGAGAAATGCCACTAGTAATGGGGACATGGTCCCCATCCCAGCTCCTGAATTGACTTCCTCCACATCAAAACCAAATTAGACTGCAAGGTGTTAGACATATTTCACAAGGAGTATCAACCTAGCTACATTGAACATCAACAGCTAGTAACTTTATTATGTATTTAAGAAGCAGGAAGCAGCACCCTACTGCCTTATGATTCCAGGGAAGACAAGTCTCAATAACAAGTTCTCGAGAATTATGGTATATAGTAACACAACTAAATATTCCTCACAGCACACTTCACCACAAAACCAAACCAAAAAAAAAAAACAACCCAAACCAAAACCAGAAACCAAAAAACCCAAAACAACCCCAAAAAACAATATCCACAACTTTTCTAACAAATGAACAGCATTGACTCAATCCCTTGCCCAGCGCTGGTTGTCTGACCTCCAGCTACCACTGCCAGGATACCCGATATGATCTGCATCATATCCAACAGCCCTGTGGGGATGTCTCAAATACCACAGGTCATCTCCAGCAGCACCGCCAAATGTCTATGCCAATGTATCTGTGTCTAACTGTGGTGAAAATGTCACATTTACTCTATTAGGATATAATGAGAAATTGCCTCTGAACAATTTTGAAGTGTGTTCTACTCATTCCTGTTAAAGTCACTTTCGGACTTTTTAGGGGGTTTGTGTAGTGAAAAACAAACAGACAAACAATCAAAAAAGTACTGCATGAACTTCCTGAACGACCAAAGAGTTCCCAGGCTGCACACATACACTATCATCAATACACCCTCAAGACAGATATACTGAATTTGACAGAACTAGGAAAAGAACATGGACTTTAAGCCATCATTCCTTCACCTACTCCTGCCAAAATCCATCTAAATGAATAATGTCCTAAAACTGGCTCTCAGTCAATATCTCTAGTAGGACCAAAAGTTCCTATTCAGTTTCATTGCCTCTGTGTTTTAGCTTTCTGTCTAGCTGGGCTCCACACTTCGGTAAAGGTCAGCAACATAAGCCAGAATGTAACTATGTGCAAGGGGATGCTACTTTAAAACTAAAGAAGCATTTGAACATACTGAAGCACCTGCTTCGTTCTTCAGTACATTTGCTCTAATTCCTTATACTTGTCGAGAGTTTGAGAATCTTTCTGGACACCCACAAAATTATCCAAATACTTATACAAGCAAAACTTCCCTCCATTCAGGAAGACCACTCATCCTATTAGGTGTCTGGAAAGCACAAGCCATGTAGCCATACGCAAGTAATCTGTATTTTGAATTAAGCCACATCTGTGCTCTAGCAAACAAACCAACCAACCAAACAAACAAAAGCATAATTAAAGACATCCTTAAAGAGAGCAAGACAAATGCACTTGCCTAACGTAACTTTGCCTAAAGTTTTGCTCCTCCATCTTAGGGATATTCTTGAAAAACCCCAACATTACAAAATAATCAGTTAATCTACTTCTATTTACAGAGTGGGAAGAAATATATCCTGCTTGGATGGAGCTCAGATATATGACATGAAAGTCATGATATACTCAGGAGGAGGTAAACCACTGAGTAGCAAATAAGAAAAAAAATAGTGTTATATATATGTCATGCAGGAAAATGAAAACATATATTTCTAAATAATGTGTGCAGCTTTTTCTGTCATAGCTGTGCTTTATGTTGTTTCCCTTTGGCATACAGGGCTCATACATTTTATGATGAACACGTTAGTGCAAGCCAAAAAATTGAGTTTAAAAAGCAAGTAGATGAGCTGGAGGTATCCATCTGACTACATTTTAGGGTGAAAAAAAGGTGCCCTTCCTTACAGATATTTGTAACGGTCTAGATGTTCCTCAGTATATAATTTCTAACATTTATCCCTAATGCATTCTCCAAATTTTCATAGCTTCATTTTTCCTCTCCAGTGTACTTTATCCTGCTACTTAAAAATAACACATCCAATTAACCTCTCTATGATATGCTACTCAGACAAAACTGGAAAGTGCATTACATGTCAAATTATGCAGGCAGCAGAGTACAGAACATAACATTTTGTCTTAGTTCTCAGGAAACTCACCTAGTGTTCACATAAATTGTTCACAAAGTTCCTTTTAAAAAAATAAATGTAGGTACAGAGAGGGGTGATGGGTTTAACAACTCAGCTGCTGGGTGGGTTTATCCCTGAGTGCATAGGAGGGGTTTCCTCTCTGCCATCTCACCTTCCTGCCGTTCTGGGCAAGCATATGTCATCTTTTCCCACCCAAGTTGCTGCTGGACACAAATTTCTATTCATTACCTCAGTTGGCTATAGGTTAGAGGGGCCCAGAAGGCAGAAGAGCAAAAGAGAAACTTTACAGAAATTTCTAGTGAAACCTGTGCATTTGCTGCACATTAAGGGAATCTCATTTATAGTCCACCCAAAATTCCCAACCCAGTGATCTGGCTTTCAGTATTTCTGCTATTTCAGTGTTATTAGTACATACCCAAAAGAGCTGTGGAGAGGTGTTTAGAGAAGAGTCTGCTCTTCTTGTCTTTAAATGAAAACAGCCACAAAATGCATGCAATACCACAGGTACTAAATGAGACACCTATGCTGAGCTTTCCCAGGTGTTTAACCACCATCTTCTCCTTCATCCTGTCAGGACCTCACTTCTATAGCAGGGAACTCTTCTTCACCAGATCTTTAAGGTACCAGACCTTAATTTCAAAGTGAATGGCACACATGAAGCAATAAGTGATGCCTTTTTGGCTGCACTCACTGGTACACACAACCCTCTGCTTGTCAGACAAATATCAGAGGGGAAAAGACTCTCATTTATGAAATTGTCATCTTCTGCGGCAAGGTTTCAATTACATAGACAATTGTATTTTTGTAGCCATGGTGGTCAGAAATGTTTTGGGAACAATGCTCTCCTGATGGAAACTGGATTATTCAGTCCTGTAATAAGCAATGCTCGCAAGTTCGTTCTGGTGAGCAATGATTGTTTGGTTTCACCCACATAACTTCCATGAACACATCTGATGCCTTGGATGAAATAAACCACATACTCCAACGGGAATGCAGAGAGCCCATAAATTTTGATTATTTTATTTGTGGAGGAACATCGATGGTGGCAGCTGTGGGAAAATCTTTTGTGGAGATGTGACAGATGGCAGATGCAAGAAATGGCCTTTTCCTCTATCATGGTTTTATTCAACAAAATAAAAACAGCCTAAAAATGTTATTAAAATATCATGCCTATGAAACAGAACCAGATATACTAACAGTGAACATAGTTGTTTTACTTTTTGTTTTTCCATAAATATGAAGACTGCTATGTTAGGTGTTTCCTCAGAACTATTATTGAATATTGCCCGTCAGATACCTCTTTGCATAGAGCTGCATGTGTGTACGTCTCAGTAGTGTAGACAAGTTATGGGCTTGATTATCTCACTCTCCAACGTTCTGCTTTGTTATTAACTTCCAAAGATAAAGATTAAAAAAAGAAGATGTTGACATTTTCCTTTAAAAATCATTTCTATTCAGTGGTTTCAGCTGCCTCAGAGAGCCATCCAACCCCTCTTTCATACTTGTGAGAGTGAATGACATGCACCTGTATTGGCCACAAGAAACCACTTAGGTTTGCACAAAGCTCTAGCAGTTGAGCCTAAGGTGATTCAGGAGAACAGTGTGTATCCTCCTCTGCCTGTGCTATACAGCCAACGACTTGGCTGCAGCCAGGAACAGCAAACATTTTGAGAACTATACTAGAAGCATAATGAAACCCAAGCCACAGGCAGTTGAAAGACTGCCTCAACTTTCTCCCAGAGGAAAGAGACAACAGCTATTTCATAAACTCATTGGACTTTTTTTAGCTTATAAAGATATGCTAAAGAAACCCATTAAAAATTACGTTTAATTTTTACTTGGTAGTGAGTAAGGAATGATTATAGTAACTACTTGGTCAAGTCCCAGCAAAAACTGTTTATATCTTAACTTTCTAATGTCAACATCTGGAGTGATATTTGTGTGAAATATTAAAGCTCCACTTTGTCTATTCAACACTAGTATTACAACTGCACCCAGCCCTTGTGAAAGGAAGTATTCCACAGCTTCTTCAGTCCCTTTCATCTGCAATTGCAAAGCATTTTCCTCAATGTCAACACACCTACTTGCAAGGGCATTCTGCTGAACTGGCTTTGTCTGGGGACTCATCCTCAAGACAGCTATCAGATTCATACACTCAGCATTAGTAACACGTTCTGGAGTCTTTTCCTAACAATATCCAAGCACTGAGATTATCCTAAAAAAAAAGAGTAAGGTTTTCAGGAATGTTAATCATGAAGATGTCAGTGATATTTAATCTGGAATCTTTTCAGCCCACAATAAAGTAAACCACAGATATATTTATTGCTGTCACAAAGGATCAATTACATCTTATCTCCAAAAATTAAGATTTCTCGTTGTAGACCATCATAACATGCATTCTGGGAATCTTCATGGGTAATTAACTCCAAGAAATGCCATTGCTATAACTGATCTCTCTTTAATCAATTTCTCTTATTATGAAGTATAAGTCTCTTGCTCTAGTTTTATTTTTGCAAATTCAATAGCTCTTGCCATCACTCCCTTGCTGCATGCGGCCTTCACTGGAGTAATTTTCTCCTTCTCTGAACACTGTGGGAGAGCAGGGCCAGGCACAGGGGCTGGCATGAGAGGCACTGACAGTGTCCCCATGCCCCAGGCCATGCTGCTCCGCATGGAAGTGTATTTGGCAGCACATCTCTTGTAATCAGCACCCCAGCAGGACCTGGTACTCAATAGGCAATAACAAAACAGCAGTCTCTAAATGCCTGGTATGCCCAGCTAAGAGGCATGATACAAATACAAATATAACCACAGGAAAACTGTGTGGATGTTATCTGTGTGTGTGCTGAATCCGAAGTGAAGCAAGCATCACATGTCCAAAGTACACAAAACTACGAGGAAAGATCTCAAAAAAAGTATCAAAAGCCATCAGCTGTTTAGTTTTCCTGGAATTCTCAGAACAAGATGTTCTTTCCTATTCATCATCGCACATAGTACCACAGCAGACTTTTAAAAGACTGATCAATATAGAAACTCAGTATTACAGACTGTTGCTAGGGCAGATTCAAGAACATCACCAGGAGAAGTTAAACTCATAGAAAGGAAGAGATCAAATCGCAGTCGGAACCAGGTCAGTCATTTCCATCTCCTCCCTACACCAGTACCACTCATTATACATCTCTGAGACTCAGGGCTGTTATAGAGAGACTGTACTCCCACCTTCTATTTTGGGTTTGTTTTGGTTGGGTTTTTTGCTGTGTTTCTAGTCAAATTTGACTGGAGACATGGGGCTGCTTTGACCGTAGAAGGATTTTATATTTCTCCCAGTCTCATAGAAATTATTAAAAACAATCACCTTTTTGAATGTGGCTGTTCCTTCTCAAATAGAGTTTTCTGCACATCTTGGATGTACTGGAAAATAAACCCTCTTAATGCTAGACAGACTTCAGATTTTTCCCTTGACATTTTTGTAGCTCTCTGCATTCCTTCTGAAGTTTAGACCACAAATCTAGGGGCTGTTTTCTGGTAACATACCTTTTAACAACATCTGCAGCAGTAGCACCACTTTCCCACAGAAACTCAATGATCCCCTGCTAGCACACCTTAGAATTGTTACCCTTATTAATCACTGCCTTGCAAAATTACTTTGCACACCATGGCTTTCACATTACACTTGTCTCCCACAAATATTTGCGATCCAGTGCTTTCTAGGAACAGACTTCCATCACATCAGCCTGACCAATCCAGTGAACTTGTGGATATAAAATTCTTTAAACTGCTGCAGCTGGGTTTAGTTTTTTGGGTTTTGGTTGGTTGACGTTTTCTTGTCTTTTGGGGTTTTGTTTTTTGTTTGTTTGCTTTTTTTCTTTTATGTTTTGGATTGTTTGTCTGTTTTCTTTTGCCAGGAGGTGGTGGGGGGGGTGGTTGGAGTGGAGTGGATGTAAGAAAAGGAAAAGCCCAAATAGTTGTTTTCTTCAGCAGCAGCTGACCCATCTCACTTGGAACAATGCAAAATGGACCAGCAAGCAACTCATATCTCTGTAAACAGTCTCTGATCACCAGACTGAAGAGTTATTCTCTACCATCTTCATTTCTAAGTGAATGGATTTTGTTTCTTGAAACAGGGAGAGCCAGGTCAAAAGTTCATTGACCAACTGAACAACTTCTTCCTCCTCTTTGGTCTTACACCCTCACTACACAGCCTCTGAGGACAACTTGTTTGCCTGGAGGGCCAAAACCCTTCAAAACTGTTTCTCACTTAATTCCACTAATTTTTTTCATTTTTTCATGTGTACAGCCTACATCTAGGGTCCCTCTTCAGGGGATATGAGAAATGAGTTTAAGTTCTCTTTATGCTGGGACCCTTTTGCTGGGTGAGCACCTTCAGCCTGAAGCTAATAAAGACAACAAATAATATAGGGAGTGCAATAATCTCCATGGCATCATCATGACAAGTCTAATTCTGTTTTGACAGACTTGAGTGACAGCTCTGTCACTGGTGCCAAGAAGATTAAACTGAATGATGACTCAGATGAGTCAAATTTGTTGAATTTGTTTATAAATATCAAATATAGCAACTGCCTCTTGAATTTCCACAAGAAGTGAATGTGCCATTTCTCATGAAATGTTAGGCTTGGTCTGTAAAGCTGGATCCATATTGTTCAGTTCAAAAGACAGACACGCAGAATGAAAAAAAACACTTGTCCAAACTGAGCTGATGTCTAACATAAGTCAGTCACCTGGACTCCTGGTATACAGTGAAGAGAACAGGCTCCTCCAGGATCTATAGCCCAAATGCCTAAAATTGTTGGTTGGGTAGGCATTTTTGCTGAAAATGCTGGAATTCAGAAGCTGCTGTATACAGAAATAAAAGAAAAAATATGACAAGGAAAAAAATCCTGTTGAAAATTTACCTTTCAAAGAGACTAAAATCAGAAGACTTTAAGAGTGCTCTGAGTAATCAGAGTGTAGAGAATAATGAAGAGGAGGGAGTTTAAGGCAAGCTAGTACAGCTGAAGCTGAACTTCAGAGACAGATCGCCTACTTAAGATTACAGCACACGGCATGTTCCAGTGACTTTCTGACATTTCATCTATCTTACTGTATGAACTGCTTCCAGATCTATCCTTCTAAAACTCCCACTTCTGTCTCTACTTGTCTTTCACTTCCCTCCCAGTTTGATGCATTCAAAATTCTCAAGAGTTTCAGGAGACAAAAGCCACCTGAACAACGGACTGACATACTGGTTATCTGGATTTTAATATCAAAATACAGCAGTTTTGTGCATTAGTGCATCTCTGATCAGATTTTTTTTTGTCTCAGATCCACTTGCATATGGCAAGCTTCCCTGGTAGAACACTGAAAAAAAAATAGATGTTTTATTTTGTTGAAACAGTGAAATGTATTATTACCTCAAAGTCTTATTTAAACTGCTTCTAAGAAAAATACAACTGCATTAAAAATATATATGAATAGAACGATAGATTTTAGGTGATATTAGTTTTCAGCATGCTCCCTCCCTGGAATAAAAAGAGCTTCCCTTCATACCCTAAATATGCTGACATTTATTGATAGTTTTTACCTTAGACTACAGGAAAAAGCAAAAAAGAGATTATGGCTGCCTGTCAAAAGAGATATACCTCTGATGATATATAGTTTTAGTTATTGGGGGGAAGCAAAGAAGGTCTTTGCCACACTTGCAGCCTCTCTGTCTCCATTCTGGACTCAGGTAACATTCTCTAGGCTTTGCTGCTTGGTCTTGGACTGCTGAAACCAGCACAATTGATCACTACTGAATGATCTGCTCCCTCCTGTATCTAAAACATGGTAGACTACTGTGTGTTTATGGAAAGTAAGATACAAGTCCTATACAAAATCTTCTTTATTTGTGTGTGTTGATTCCCATAACAATCCCCACAATTTTCAGGAAGGAAGATTTTCAGCGTCGTACTTCCTAAGAAATACATTAAACTGCTTCAGTATTCAGAGTCCATTAATCACAGTTCTGCAGATTTTATCATGGACTCTGTATCTCAGTAGGTTTTATTATATAACATTGTTTCCAACTTCAAAGGCTACCTTTAGGTATAAGAGGCTATTTCCCCAAGGACTGACAGAACGCTTCCCTAAGACAGTTAAAAAAATACATCCCATACTTTGAACTAGGGTTTTTCATTGCACTCATGGATATTGGAACTCCAGAGAGGTTCTGCTGCTATAACATGCATCCATAGAAGCTGGAACAGTCCACTGTAAATTTAGGTTTAACTGGAAAAAAAGACAAGAAATTCAGTCTCATCTGGCTTCCTTTGGCACAGAAGGGACTTGATAGCTACATTTCCACTAAACTCTTTCAGCATCTTCACTCAGACTTTCCCAGGCAGATAGCAAGAATGAGCTAAGAGCAGCAGTTTTTATCATAAAATGAAACCTGTAAAAAGGGAATATTTGTAAAATGCTTATAGCCAATCTTACAACAAAATGCAATATATTCATATTACTTTCTTCCTACAAAGTTTCATTAGGATAGAAGAGAGAAAATAAAACAAAAAATTTCTAACTAACTAGCACACAATTTAAGGTATGTCATAAAACTATAGAATTTTAAACTGCTAAAGCATTTTATTTCTGTTATGAATTCTCACACATGCCTGAGCAATGGGTTAAGAAGTAGGGAGGGAGATTTCTGACCATCAGAGATACGATTAATTGAACAAATGGCACCAGTTATGTTATGTCTGTCTTTAATCTGACCTAACACACATGAGACTTGTATACAGCAGAATTCCCAATACCTGCTTCAGCCAAGAGAATTCAGATATATCTGAAGAATGAGGTTTTCCTTGCTGTAGACAAAATGAATATGCTTGTTTAGGCTATAAAGGTGAGAAAGAATGAAAAGATGAAATAGGTTACACATTCCCAGTGCCTGAGAAAAGAAAGCTCAGCACTGCACTGCTCTGCAAACCTGGCAAACAGTTTTCCCTGATAAAAATAGGAATGCTTTTGATGTGTTAGAGGTGTTCTTGAGTTTCTCCAATTTATGTGTCTTTAAATATTTTCCAAAGTTAGTCTATATTGAAATAGCTTCACAAGATAAGATATTAAGAATGTTTGAAATTTGTAGTATCATCATTTTAAGATTAAAACCTCAGTGTGCTATATAGTCAGCTATATAGTCAAGATACTAAGATCTCTGGATAAGATGCTGTCTGGATAACAAACAAGAATATGAGAAAACTGAGGTTAAAGATCAGATTAATTCTAGGAAATAGTGTGAAGAACTAAAATGTGTCAACAGTGTCTGAGAAAATAGAGCAAAAAGAAGCCTGGAGAATATTTTTGCATAGTCTGAAGTCATAGTGTCTCAGTCACATTGTATTTTTTCCAAAACATCCAGACACAAGTAACCCAGGGAAACTAAAGGCAGTTTAGGAAATTCCCAAAGTTGAGAACAGTTAGACAGCAGGAGACTGCCCAGAGGAAACACCACGCTTAGAATCATAGAATATCCTGAGTTGGAAGGCACCCACAAGGATCACTGAAGTCCAACTCTTGGTCCTGCACAAAAATTCCAATGTGTGCCTGAGAGCATTGTCCAAATGCTTCTTGAGCTCTGGCAGGCTTGGTGCTGTGACCACTTCCCTGGGGAGCCTATTCCTGTGTTCTCCTGCTTCTTCCTATTGCAGAGGAGAAAATGGGAGACCCCAACCTAATTCTGAAGTTCAAAATAACCCAACACAGCCATGCAGGTTACTGGCGTTTGAAGTGATGCGCTGGTTTCCCTGCAGCCGGTGTAAGCCATGTAAGGTTGGCTGTTAAAGGCGCCCTCAGGGCTTTTCTAGAAAACAGAATTGTGATCCTGCCAGCTGTTGAACCTGCAAACGGGAACACTCGAGTGATACCTGCTGCTCCCCATGTGTGGAGGGCACTAGTAAAGCTCATTGTGGAAGGGAAGTCATAAACATGCTTTCAAATTTACAGCATGTGGCAAAAGATGACACTCTTAAACTGAAATTGTTCAAACAAATATTGCCCTCTGCTTCAGGGCTGAGTGGTTATGAATTGCCTGCTGAAAGTGTGCTTACAGCAGACCTGTCACGGTGCTGTCTCTAACCACAGAGCCATGAGCA
>QWTY01024658.1:0-87449 GCA_008033365.1 Pseudorectes ferrugineus | reverse complement strand
AACTTCCAAAGGCAAGTAACCGATGCCGCTTAGTGTGCCATGTATGTCATGTAAGGCTGATATGTTCTTTTTGGGGAATAAAGAGCAATAGTATAAGCCCGTTGCCAAAAAACCTGCTGTAGTTATATTTGTAGTCCATTTAGTTCAGAATAATTTGATTTAATGAATTGGGATGATCTATGTATCTACCCAAGTTAAAGTCAATTAAGCATCAGGTAGACACTCAAGTTGCACTCCTGCAAGTGTTGGTACTTGAACACCTACAGCCTCAAAATCTACACAAAAATGATGCAAATAAGGCAGCTCTTATATCTGTTAGGGGCTACGAGCTTGTAATGGTAAATGGTGCTTTCTTTTTCTTTACCCTCCAAAAAGAATAAGTCTTTCTGATAATGGAAATCATTTGCTGGAATGGTTCCTAAGATGTTTTGCCAGGTATGCATGTAATTGAGGTAACTGTCAATTATTCTTTCCCCTTTTTGGCTTTAGTGCCCTTAGTGGCACTGACAGCTTCAGATTTTAATGCACATTAAGATTTTGATGCTATAGTTCAATAGTTAGAGTGGATTTTTTACTATTGACTACTTCTGTGCTTATAGTAGGATTAGTGGTGGAAAGTCAGAAATAACCTATATAGGACGTAATGATTTTTTTCTTAATTTTTTTCAATTTGCTGATTCACTTGTTTTTTACTATGTATTACAAAACTATGCATTTAGTTTTGTTCATTGCTGCCTTACCAATGCTATGAATTGTGCTTTGTTTTGTTATTCTTCTGAATCTATAAAGCATATTCAGATTGTTGTTTGTATTTGCTCTAAAACCAATACAAATGCTGAATTAAAAAGGTGGTTGCAGCCATGGTTATGTAGAATGTTTGAGTTACTTAGAAAATTAGGATTTTATAGATGATTGTATTTAGGTGTTATTATCTGAACGGCAAACTTGGCACTCTGGAAGATAGTGGTGGCGAATTGCAGATAAACTTAACCAAGTCAGCTAACTGAAATTTCATGATTGATAATTGCAGAATATGTGGTCAGTAGAAATAAAGTCAGCATTGTTTATGAACTGCATCTGAGTCCTCATGGATTGTATCAAATGAATCAGCAAGTGTTTGTAGATGCTTAATTTTAAGTAAAAGGCAATGCAGCTATTAGCATTTATAAAGAATGGAATGGCATTTTAAAGAGATGTTGAAATTAAAAGGTTCCAAGAAGGATGAGATTTATCAGTGATATGGACAGAAGACTTCCATGTGGAAACTAAAACATTGGTATTGTGTTGGACAGTTTATCACAAAGAGACTTGGAAAAGTAGCAGAGTTTTAAAAAGATGGTGGCTTAGAAAAAATGGTAGGGAAACTGTAGGTAACAAACTTCTCTCAAAATAGAAAATTGGAGATTTTGTTACATTCAGTACAGCAAATACAAAATTGATGAAAATCAGTATGTTTTCAAACTATTCATTTTTAGTAAAGAATCTACAAAATATCAAATTTGAGAATTTTTGGTTCAAAAATGTGTTTAGATGCTTGATACAACCTCAGTGTTTTTCACAACTGTCTAGGTAATACTGGGTTGTTTAGGTCCCTTGGAGGTAACATTTGGACTTGCATTCATGCTTTTGAAAAAAGCAGCTGCTTGGATCTGCCTCATCTGTAGTAAAACTTTTAGAGACTGACTGTGTAAATGTTTAGGTATCCTGGATACAGGTGTCTGTCTCATGATAATGAACAATATTGTGTAGGGCTTAGTTTTTTAACTGTAGAGAAGAAAGTTATCAAAGTTTCTAAGGTTTACAATATTAACAAGACAAATTTCTGATAGTAATTGTTAGTTTATTAAAAAGAATACTGATGTGTTTTGAGTTTGACAGTGAGATGAAAGATTAAAAAAAGTGTGGCTAAGGTTCGTGCTTTTACAGATTCTCCGGAGTTAAACTGGTGAAGTTAGTCCTCGGTGTGCTGGTGGTTTTTTGTTTACAAAAATTCCATTTAATTGAGAATTAAGTTGAAAACATCCTACTTTTTTGTAGCTTAGGGTGATTTCAGGTGTTCTATTGAAGTATTTTTCTTTCAGATATTAAGCTTGAGTACATCAGGTTTGTTAGAGCTTTTATTTAGAATGTATTTTGGAATTAGAAGTTGTCCTATACAATTTCTACAATAAGGTTGAGAATAGTTGTTTTTAACATTGAGACAGAGAAACAATTTGCTGTTCTTCAGATACTAGCACAAGAAAAAAATTGTGTTTTGGTTGTGTTCAGACAGTTTAGTAACTTGCTTTGATAGCTTTGTATTATTGGATTCACAGGAAATGCTTGCCTTTGTCTGACATATTTATTTGGTACCTTATTTATTTAGTTCCTTAGCTAATGATGAGGAATTCTCTCTAGTTGACATGGAGTAGGTTCAATTCTGTTGATAAGATTTGTAATTCTCGGAGTTAAGAAGAGGTATTTCCTACACCCTTCACCCTTACCCCCCCCCACCCCCCAATTTAAAAGTTAACACTGAGTTATGAATGATCCACAAAAGCCCTGTACTAAAGGGAACAAATACTGGATTAAAGTGATTAAGGTGGAATTAACTGACTTAAATATTCTTTGTTCCTGCACTGGCATACGTTTTGCTAATAAGCTTAAGCAAAAACTAAAATTTTCAAGTTGTAAAAAAAAATAAAAGACAAATAATTACTTTCTTTAGAGGCTGACTTTAAATCTTAAAATTCAGTAGGAAAATGTTACCTCTGTAAGTGTTTTCTTTTTTGTGTATGTATATAATATAAGTTAATTCAGAGTAGTATGTAATTTTAAATACAGAAATGTGAGCATTGGGTATAATGCTCACAATGCTATGAGAGGAAAGATAAAGGAAATAAAACAAGAGCGCAGATAAGACTTCAAGATGAAATAGGAGGGCTTTTAGGGATTAGTTAGGAGTCATGTCTGCATCCAGGCTAGAATTTTGGGTACCTTTTGTTCAGTGGTCTTAGACTTTTGCTCTGAAGTCTCAGAGGTGTTGCAAAGGGAATGGGAGAATGGCTGCACGGAGAGCATCAGTAAGGCTGTGTCAGGCTGTGACACAGAAGCTGAGGCAGCAGTGCTTGTTTGGGCTCAGAAACCCTTCAGTGAGCAGTGACAACAAGCCTAAGATGCCTTGGAAAGAACTATTTGCTTATTCTGTCTTTCAGCGCACAGTTTGGAGGAGAGGGGTAGAGAGATACACACACACACATATATCTACAATATGCATGCATGAGATATGAAGGTGAATAGATCTATTTTATGAAGCCTACCCAGGCTCTTGATCTCAGATATTTAAAAACCAACCCAAAACCTGTGCAGAATTGACAACATCCCAGCAGAACTATCTCTTATTGATTCCTACTATAGTGGAAGTTCACCAAACTTTTTTTTCCACTATGTTATGTTGTCTGCTTTCTCTAGCTGCCTCTGTCAGCTCCTAGATGAGGTCTTCTGTCTGAAAGTAAACTCAGTTTCTCTCAAAGACACTATAACTGAACAAGAAGGGCACTTCTAAAAATGTACTACAATGTATTTTGTTTTTTAGTCTTTGGGATGATGGTGAGTTTTGGATCCTGGAAAAAACATCATGCCATGATTATGTTGAAAGTTTTTTTCCCCTGTAGATTCCATGCATGTGTTCTCCCCCCACTCCATTGCAGATGTGAAATGTAAGGTGTAATTTGCAGGAAAATTGCTGTTGTGCTTTGAAGACTTGACTTGGTTTTGTTCTTATCCTTACTCCAAGAATAAAATAGATGGTAAAATAATTTCTAGAGGACGGGAATCAAATTGAATGTCAGCAAAGACAGTTACAAGGCATCCAGTAGAACTTACAGCTGACTGCCAGAATATATATATTTTAAGCATGAGTAGCAGTTGCATTAACAATGTTATTTATTTTCACAGTCTTTTTCCTTAGATTTTACTTAGGAGTGAGTCTCTGTTAAACACTAAATGTGGGGGCTCTGCTCCTGACCAAAACACATAGGGAAGTTTTCAAGATACAGTTTTGTATTTGTAATGAGGTAACCTTCCTCTCTTTTCTTTCATCCTCATCATTATTAAATACAGAGTTTGAGAAGGAAGGGCAAGGGAGCAGTCACTAGAGAGAAGCATGACTGTAATCTCAGAATAGTCAGGAATTCTAAATGGGAAAGTTAGAGATGGCTATAACAGGGCTTTTACACATGTTCTGTTAGTTGGCTTAATGCATGTCTGTGATGAGTAGATACGGAGTTTTAGTGACAAGCAATTAATCTTTGTTTTTGTCACAATATAAAAAATAATCTCAGAGGCTTTGGAGGGGAAAGTGGTAGAGCTGCCAGTATCAGCTGTCAAACGTATTGTTATTCAGGTTGTGAAGCCAGGTTGCAAGAACATTCTAGTTTGCTGGCTCGCATTAATGAGCAAGGAAAAAAAAAGATTGTCAAATAAAGTGTGAACTGGATAGAAATTAGAAGGGCTCAGAGGCACAGTTTGCCTTTTATTGTGCAAAAATTTAAAGTTTCCTTATTCTTTCAGGAAACTATTACTCTGCTTAGATACACTCTTTTATGTAGTGGCTGACTTACATGTAATATTTACTGGTATAGTTGTATAGGTGGGTTCTTAATTTTGATTCTCGTTTGAACTAACACTGTATTTTATATTACAACTTTTTATTTGAGTAATTGTCTTGTTCAGTGAACATTGGGATATACTTTTGTTAATGAAGATCTAAAAATATTATATTGACAGCTGTTCTGAAAAATCTCTACTTCTTTAGATCATTGAAGTTGGATTGTGTGAAGTCTTTGAACTGATAAAGGAGACAAGATTTTCTCATCCATCCTTGTGTCTCAGGAGCCTACAAGCCCTACTTAATGTGCTCCAAGGTCAGCAACCAGAAGGCCTGCAATCAGAGCCCCCTGAAGTCCTAGGTAATATCTCATCTGTTACTGTATTTTTATTAACATACATCTGTTATTGTGTTGGGCAGAAGAAAATGGCTCTTAGCAAGTATTTATGAGATAGTAACGTGTTTGTTCTCAACTGACTGACTTGATTCTGGAGTGTAAACTCCTTATGGTGCATGTACACAGTACTTCCTCAGCATTAATCTTTTCTAGAACAGGAATGTTGGCATGTAAAGGTGCATATGCAGGGTTTCACTGAAACATAGTAAACCTTACAGCCTTACAAATTGGGATTCACTTGTCTAACTGAAGCATAAAATACTTGGTCTTATTGGAAAGAATATAGTTCTAGGGTGAATTTCTCTTCCAATCTGCTGTTGTGGTCTATAGCTTAGATATTTAATGTTGTAATTTATGTGAAGCTGCTAATCAGAGTGTCAGAATTCTTGTTTTTGTTTTCTCTGGCCATCCCAAAGCTTCCCTGAAAACTAATTTTCTTTTTAATGATATTGAAAATATAAGTTGAACTCCTGATGCCTTTGAGAGCATGATTATCTACGTCCTTTAAGTTAAAATCCCATTATCTTTTGTTGGTTCATAGTTTTTACTGGTTTATAGAACTGCAGAGAAGTCTAGGCTGTAGCCTGTGTTGTTTAAAATAATTTTGAAAAAATCTTTAGACTTCATGTATTTTTTCATATTTTATGACTTTACAGTATTCCATTTCCAAAGATAGTAATTTGCTACAGAAGGCTATTATTCTGTATTGATGCATAGAGCATTAAAAAGCTACAAAGAAGACTTTTTGATTACTGCCTTAGTGCTTAGTTGTATCTGCTCTCAGGAAAATTTAGGTGGATTTCTGTTCACACCTTACCTTGATTGTTACAGATGTTCACCACCAAACAGTGCTTGGAAAGAGGCATATGATCAAAATGATTCCCAAGCCTCGATTTGTAATGCTTGTTTCTGTGAAATGGGTTGTACTCCAACATGGGTAATGGTCATAAAGAGTGGACAAGTTTGGTCAGGACCTACACATCATCTCAGTGATGAGATAGACTGAATAGGCAGGTCAAATAACACTTTGTGGCCCATTTCTTGTTAATGTGTTCCACTGTGACAGAAGAATTTGTAGATTTTCTTATTTGGCAGTGGTGCTTATTCAGACTTGATGTTCTCTGGCTGGAAAGAATGAAAAGTTAGGATAATTTAGGTTTATTTAATTAAGATGCTTTTCTGTCTGGAATTAGCTCTAAACATAACAGCTGAGGAAAGATGTCATGTATTTTTCTAGTTTAATTTCTCATTGATAGTTAAATTGTTTCGTATGATTTTGTGACTTGTCTGTGTAATGGCTGTGTTTTATCTGCAGAATCCCTGTTCCAGCTGCTTCTGGAAATTACTGTCCGTAGCACGGGAATGAATGACAGTACAGGACAGTCCTTGACAGCACTTTCCTGCGCTTGCCTCTTCAGTTTGGTAGCTGCCTGGGGAGAGACAGGAAGGACGTTGCAAGCAATCTCTGCAATCCTCACCAATAATGGCAGCCATGCTTGCCAGACTATTCAGGTCTGGCACTAAAACTTCTCTGTATCTGGGAGTTTATGTAAATGAGTACTTCTCGTGAGTTCTGAGATCTGTTGTGTAGTTCAGTTACCTTTTTTCCCCTCACTGTTTTTGAGATGAGTAAATATTTCTTTGTCTCTCTTGAGCTGGAGATAGAAAAGAAAATACAACTTTTTAAAAATTGTCATCTTTTTCACTCACTATTTCTTTTACTGTTTAGGTGCCAACCATTTTAAACTCTCTTCAGCGGAGTGTACAGGCAGTTCTGGTGGGCAAAATCCAAATCCAGGACTGGTTCAGTAATGGGATAAAGAAGGCAGCCTTGATGCACAAATGGCCATTGAAAGAAATATCTGTAGATGAAGATGACCAGTGCCTACTTCAGAGTGATGGTTTTTTCCTCTATCTCTTATGTAAAGATGGACTTTACAAAATTGGCTCTGGATATAGCGGGACAGTGAGGGTAATGTGGCTGCTTCTTGTCTAATGAGTGATACTTAATATTTTAATTTAACTTTTATGATGTCCTGTTCCCATGGAGAATCTTACACAGCTTACTAATCGTCAGTTCTATTACAGTTTGTGTAAATTTTTCTGATGATTTCTATGACAATTTGACAGCATTTTCTTAGAATTTTCACTTTTCAATATGGTTGAAGACATTATTTAGATGGTAAATGATTATGTGTTGAGTTTTCACTCTGATATTTGTTAAATGATGGAAGTTTTTTGCTTTTCAGGGCCATATATACAATTCTACATCCCGCATCAAAAACAGAAAAGAAAAAAAGTCTTGGTTAGGCTATGCTCAGGTAGGTGAATACTTGAAACATAAAATGTGTGGCCCTCCTCACCCCTCGTGAGTAGTTTAAGTAGACCCTGGCTTAGAGTAAGCTTACATGGATGTTTTATCATTCTTTTGGCTTTCATTATAAAAATAAATTTTTTTTGTACTGGCTTCTAAATTGTGGAAGATGATGGGCATGTGATTGTACTGGCATACAGAAAGGAGTAATGGAGTGTCCTTGCTTTGTGTTGTCACTGTGAAGACTTTGGCAAAATATGATGGCTTAGCACATCAGTTTATGAACTGTGCAGTCAATTGATGTGTGTTTCTAAGTGCATGTCAGTGGATGTAAAAACTGCTGTTGCAACAAATGTGTAAAAAATATTTGAAATTCTTTTTATGAAAATAAATTAACTTTAGAACATCTGCAGTAAAATAAGGAAATGTTATTTTGGTTGGGGGAGGATTGAGCATATATAAATGATAACTAGAGATAATTGTTGACATTGTCATTGTAGAGGTAACTATATTTGGATGGTTTGGGTTTTTTAGAGTTAGTTTCTGGAATATCAACCACTTTTTCTTACACCTTTATTATTCATTATAAAAACCCGTCAAAACATACAAAAAATGTATTTCAGAGAACAATTAATTTACTTAATTTTTTTAACCAGTGAGCAATTTTTGTTGTATATTTACTATTAACTGAGTCATCTCATTGTCATAGTGTGATTTTTAGTATACTCCTTGCCATGCTTTTGAAGTGAAATTGTTCATTACAAGTATATGTTCTGTCACTGCAGTTACCGTATGTGTGTATATATATACACACACACGGAATCTGGTTTTATTTAATGTAAAAGCAGATCACCAAAAGGTACACTGGCACAAAACAAATGGGTGTGGATGTGTTCGTTCTGGAGCCTGTTTTACCAGTTTGGAAAGGAACGGGATTCATGTGGTTTCGCTATATAGTGTTACATGTTTGGACATCCTGTACATAACTATAAATATATGTGATGTTTTTTGAGTGCTTGTACAGGTGTATGCACTCACACAGTGACTGTAGCCAAAGGCACTGCAGTTTGGACAAGTGTCATTCTGGGGCTATATTTATAGAAAGGTGTGTAACTTGCACTTATTGCTAGTTATGTGTCCATAAAAGAGATAAAATGTGTCCTTAGTGTCATTTCCCTTCAGGTGCTTGGTTAACTTAAATTCAAGTGATTTTTCTTACTTCATCATATTAGTTATTTTTAGATTGAAGCTTTTCTATCTGCTTTAATGCTCTCTGCATACTTTATGTGGGCTTGTTTTTCCTCAATTCACCAAGATTTATTTATCCACTAATTTCGATGGAAGAAAGTGTCTTAGTGTGGGACTCAAAGTAGTTAGTTAATATTTTCTTTAAATCTAGTTCATAATGCATATATTAATATGCATTAATGATTGCCCTTCTCTACAGGGTAACTTTATCTATCGCCTTCCTGGAATTCCTGTGACTTATCTTGTTGATTTGAAAAGTGGGGACAGAAACACTGTTTTTAACTGTGGCTGTGGCTTTTAACTCTAATTGTATACAGATATAAATAACAGAATTAATCTGCGGGGCTTCAAAAGTTGTGTACAAGCTTCAGCATACTGATCTATAGCATGTAGAAAGTGGAGGAAGGGAGTCAAATTTCCGTTTTTTGATGTGGAATTTGATTAGTAGAAAAAATGTTGAATGTCGTTTGATGTAAAAGGTTTCCAGAATTTTAAAGCAATATCTAAAATAATGGTTGCACTTTTTCCTTTTTAACATCTGCTGATGTATTTAAGAATATTTTCATACCTATATATATTTTTTTGCTCTTGTTAGGGTTATTTATTATACAGAGATGCGAATAATCACAGTATGACAGCCATAAGAATAAACCCTGAAACTTTGGAACAAGACGGTACAGTTGCTTTGCCAGGTAAGATCCTTCAGATAAGAGATATTTGGTATAGTTTGCTGTTTACATTCTATGCATTTTCAGGCAAGCAGAAGAGAAACTGAGAGATTTTGAGGTCACAAATAGATTGCTTTGTGACTTTGCTTTACTTTGGACCAGCTTCAGTATTTCATTTAGCAGCCTTGCATTTTACTTCAATTGCTGGAAGAATATTTTGCAACATGTTAGAATATGTGATCATCTTAATTTAAAGACTACAAGAGCTTAAATTTCTTCCTAAAAATTTTTCTTTCTTTCTTATTTGAACTTTGAGTGTTTGGCTCACATATGACTTTGTTGCCAGAATCTCTTACATGTAGGCAGTTATAAACTATGAACAAAACCATTTGGTTTTTTAATAAGGTAAAAATATATCCAAAAAGCAAAGGCAGTTAATGAACACTGATGGGCCATGCTTCTGATGTTTATATTGGTGGTGGATTTTGGTTTATTTGTTTGGGGATTTTTTTTTTGAGTTTTGGGGGGTTTTTGGTTGGGGTTTGTTTTGTGGGGGGTTGTTTGGTTTCATTTTGTTAGCCTTTTTCAGAGGAGCCTCATAACTTCAGTCTCTGTTTAGAGAATGAGGATGTTCCTGGAACATGGCCTTCTAGTGAAATCTGTTCTTAGCTACTCACGTAAACAGTAGAAAGACACAAAGATACTTTTTGATCAAACAGTGACAGGCTTATTCTGTAGATCAGAAGAAAGATTTTTTTATCCTGACGTAAGTAAGAAACCACTGACTGAAACCTCAGAAAAGTTCTCTAGGATTTTTGTCTTTAAAACACTAGCAGTAATTTTTTAAACAAGTTCTGAATGTTGAATCTAGTCCATGCAACCTTCTGCACATCCTTAAAGTACGGCTGTCTTTTTAAGCTGCTCTTGCTCTTTGTGGGGCTGTATGAGATATTTCAGTGAGAGTACATTCGAGGACCTGAAAAAATGCCTTTCAGAGTGGTTTTTCAACTCTCTTCACTGCAGGGCAGCTTCTTACATGAGTAGGGTTCTTTGATGTCCTTAATTATGTTACCATTTGTAAATAAATCAGTGTCCTTCATGCAAGTCCTGAGAGAGACTTGAGCACGTTTAAAGTCTACCCTTTGGAGCTGTTAGCTTGCTTTTGCAAATCTCAGTGACAAGTGTCATTCTGCAAGACTGCCTTGTATTTATACTATAAAAAGGCACAAATTAAATGAGAGTATCTCTTCTCGACAAATTGCAAAGCAAATCTTACAGCTCTGAGAATACCCATTCAGAAATTTCTCAAACTGTTTTGCGCAGTTGCATTTTGTATGGTTTGTGATGGTGTCAAAGTAGATATTAGAAGTTCTTTGTAACTCCAGTCCTTTGTATTTCAGTCCTTGCACTTTGCTGTTTTGCTTCCTGCACTTCTACACATTTATCTCAGTGTGTTATTGTGAGCAGATATGACCTTGTTCTTTTGCCTAGGACAAATTCCAAGGGGTCCACTTCTGGTTATTTTCCTTTCCCGTTAAAAAAAAAGAAATGAAGGTAGGGGGAAGGTGTCTGACCTGAGGAAAACTGAGTAGGTACTTAACTCTGAATAGTAGTGTCTGCCCCACTGAAATCTTACAGTGACTTGCAAGTTGTTCTAGTTCTGAAAAGCCATGCTGGATAGAACTAGAGGCCAGTAACCTTGCTAACAGCTGAACACAGCAAATATTTGCTCCTAGTTCGTATGGTATTCAGACATGGCTGTATCTGGAATTAATCTCTTTCAAATGCCTGCGCTGGTGATAGTGCATTTTAAAAAGGTATTAGAATTTATTCATACAGGGGATGCATAGGAGATTTGAACTTGTTAGGACATATGATTAGAAGTTGATCCTAGATAGAAGTCATGTGATCTTAGAAAAGTCAGAGAACTATGAAACATTATTTTCTCTTTTCTCAGACAGTAGGATCCATCAGCTTCTTGAAATCATAGACTTCTATTTTTAAGGGGCAGTCTTTCCACTCTGATAGATGGTATTGCAAATCCAGCCTTATATCTGCAACTACCAGGCTGTGTGTCAATATTCTTGTATCTAATGCCTTTGCCAAGATTTGTACACTGTACCTGAGTTGTGCATGTGTTTTCTCAGTCCATATATCATAAAGGAATGTCTGAATTCCATGAGAATTTACTCGGTGACTGGATCTGAATTTACAGAGGTTTTCATCTTCACCATTTCTTTCGACAGTAATGCTTACTGCATACATTAAAAGTTTCCATCTTCAGCTGAAGAAATTGAAGTCACATATAGTCTTATTGTTCTTTGAAATTGCAAATTAGTATCTCAGAGCTCAGGACTATTCCCTTAGTGTGAAAAGTACTGCTAGCTTGAGGGTAGCCTAGATTACCTTAAGGCCTGCGTTATTAGCAGGCGCTGAATCCACCTTATGAATGTGGAAGGTGATGCTTGACTGTCATCTTCTCTTGAAGCCTCTAAGAAGGCTGTGATTAACAGATGTCTGTAGCTATGTATTTTTAGTAAAACATAAACCCTTTCTCTTACAGCAGTCTCCAGACAGAAACCTCAGTTACCTTCATCCCCACAGTAATTTCCAAAATCAGATTGAATAAGATTTAGGATTGATCATACAAGCTCCTTCCTAGCTGAGACACTATACTGTCCTAGTTTTTCCAGATATTCCATTTGCCTTCCATTTTTCAGTCTTCCCATTAATTTGATATTTAATGCTGGGCCTGGATGTTACCTAAGCAAGTGGTAATTTTTAGGAAGTCTTCTGAAGAACATGTATAAAAAAAAATACCATCCCTGTTCCAGATTTCCTCTTTGAACAGATCTACCAAACATAGGAACAACCCCCAGAAGTGTTTCCTGTGAGACTCACCTCTTCTTGAAATTACTCAAGCAATAGGCTAAATAGTGTAATATGGACCCACTGGTGGCCAGAATGTGCTGTTTCCCTGGCTGTTCTGCTTGTGTGAGCATGTAATTTTCAGTCATTCAAGGAAACTTAATGCTTACCCACTTCCTGTAACCTTTGGAGAAATGTCATTTAGAATAGCTTTGGAACTTCTCATCCAGTTACTGATACTTCTTTTGTTTTATCACTAATACAACTTTGCAGCATAGAGAATTAGTAGTGTGAACTGCCTTTGGTTGTTAAATCTGAGATTATTTTTGAGACAGCAGTATTTCAAACTTCAGTGTTTCTGCTGCTGTTCTCCATCATGCTTGCTGCATACCCTCCGTGATTCATACCCCTGTGTGCTCTAAGTGGAAGTAAAGTTGTCTACTTTTGGTACTTTGCTTCCAGATGTAAGAATTACAGAAGGCTTTTTAATGCATATTCTGTTCCTGGTAAGACACTGTATTGGACTGGGCAGTATATCAGGAAAAAGTAAACAAGTTAATGGGTTTTGTGGGGTGTTTTCAGCCGTATTATTTTTAATGCTCCAGCTAGTTGGCAAAAAAATAGCAAACTTGCTGGTTATGCTAGAAAGACATTGTGTGCTTCATTTAGCATTAAATTTATTAGATAAAATGCTAATACTGGATCTTTGTTCAGGTTATGAAGCAAATATTTGCAATGTGAAGTGACTGTCCTGTAGTACTTTTGGAAGAGGTCTCTTTCCTGTGTGTAATCAATGAGACAAACACCTTACAAACCATATGATATCAATCTCTTTGCCAGTAGCTCCATCAACAGAGCAGGAAGGGAAGAAGAAACGGTGTAGGGACATTTAAACTTGCAGAAAAAGTGGTCTTTTTCTTTTTTTTTCTCCTAATTTGGGTAGAATTCTTTCCCTGCCATTTTTCTTGGAATTAGCTGAAGTATTTTCAATAAATGAGTGATGTATTCAAATATATACTTCACAGTTTTCAAAAATCCCCTAGATTTTCAGTTAGTAGTTTGGTGAAATTTATAAATCGTGAAAAAATGAGATGAAGAATAAAAACCGTGATTCATTTATTTCTGTAGGTTTTATATGCTGGACTGGGGAAATGTTTCTTTAAAGATAATGTTCCTTATAAAAAAAGTCTTTGGGGAAGGAGAGAGACTTAATAGTCCTGGAAAATATGAATTTAGTTGTGTTACAGTAGTTTAGAATATGCCTTACAGGTGACTACTGAATGCTTTTTTTTGCAGTTAAATATTTGGCTGTAACCACGTACATGTCATACAATGGGAAGTGCTGTAATAACTCTTAGGGGAACTAAGGAGAATTACATGCTTTTGGTGAGACAGGAGGTCTTAGTATAAAATAATACATTATCAGAACAGTATGATCTCACTTTAGACAAAGTAGAACTCTCATAAGCTGATTGGAGTGAGAATGAATTAGACAAAAGCAGATATTGGTGTGTATATGTATGCTAATATAAACTGATGCAGTGCACTTCATCTTTCTCTCACAGATTGTCATACTGAAGGGCAGAATATCCTTTTCACAGATGGGGAATATATTAATCAAATTGCAGCATCTAGAGATGTAAGTTTCACAAATGATGGGTAAACTATTTTTCTCTCAGCTGGGTTTTATTTTATAATACTTATAGCTTCCTTTTTGCTTCATGTTTGGCTTTTTCTACACTAACACAACTAAGGAAGAAATCTATGTAACTAGAAATAATAAGAAACTGCCATATCTGTGCATAAAAAAGCAGGATTTTGGTATTTATTCACACAATTTTGATTGGTGATGGATTTTTTATTTTTTCAGGTAAGTTTTAAGAAAAACTCCATTGCTCTTTCAGGGAAAAAAAAAATCTTATACATTGAATAATGTCTTTTTAACATGTTCTGCAGGCTCTTTGTGGGATAAACTTCTTAAAGCTTAATGATAAATTTTGTTCCTGATACAGTTTCCTGTAATTGCTTTGGAAATTGTTGGGGCGTTTCAGCCAGTTTTAATAGAAGAGATAGGAAATATACAACATTTCAGTAGGAAATATACTACATTCTAATAGATTTTTGTGTGAAAATTGCCTGTTGGCCAAAGCCGTGGAAGCCCAAAGAAGTGATCCTACTAGGGACAAAACCGGAGTGGTGATTGTATGATTTTTTTCAGCAGAGAGTTGCTGTGGTTTTAGTTCTGGTGTGGTTTTTGGTAGTGAGAAATCTGTAAAATAGGGAGGGGGTGAGACTGAGTTGTCAAAAGATGCCAAACATCGACTGTAAGAAAACCAGGATTAATCCATTTCCCTCCTAACAGAAAAACTGTTGGGTTTTTTTTAACATGGCCAGATGAAGATACTCGGGACTTGTAAACAGAAAACTGTTCTAGCTGCTCTTTACAGCAATCACTATACATGCAGAATTTTGGGTTCTGAATCAGGAGAAGTTGAGGGCTTAAAAGATAGATGTAAATAGTTACAAAAGTAAGATTTCTACAGCAGTTCACTATTTTTATAGTGTTCATAGCATTTTCATAGAACTCAGTATATGTTTAAGGTGTTAGATGCTTACTTCAGCTTACCCTGATGGCCACTTTCTTCTTTTCTCCTCTGTAGTAAATGTTATGTTATAGTAAATGTTACATTATCAATGTGTCCTCTGACAGTTTAGTCTGAAATAATACTATGTTGATGCACTTAGGACTTGTAAATTAATGAATTTATTATACAGTATAAAGTGGATTTTTGTATTTATTGCAGGATGGCTTTGTAGTGCGAATATTTGCCACAAGTACTGAGCCAGTATTGCAACAAGAACTGCAGCTTAAGCTTGCAAGAAAATGCTTACATGCCTGTGGCATCTCATTGTTTGATCTGGAGAAAGATTTGCACATTATCAGTAAGTTCTCTTCTTTGAAGGTTAATAACCAGTCTGGTAATTCAAACAATAGAGGTGAAACCCTGCCCTTCCCTTTGGCTCTGTGATGTGCAGGAAGGTATAGCTCCATAATAAACACATGGAGAGGCGTTTGAAACTATGTGAGCATTACTTGAGTCAGAGTCAAATCCATACACCCATTTTGAACCACCTTTCTGTCTCTAGTACTATTCATGGTTTTCCAGTATTTTCCTTCAGGTGTATAATAAATATATAATTGTTTGAAGCTTGGACTTTGTAAAACATAGTTAAGCTGTGTGGGTCAAAGTTAACAAGTTACAAGGACCACTGACTGGATTAAAGGGAAAACAAATTACATTGAAAAATACGTTTGCATCTGAATTTGAGGTGAAGAATTTTTAGTATCTATGAAGGTATTTTGAAGAAATATCACTTGGCCTTTGCTTTGTGGTATTTTTGCTCTGTCAAGCCTGCTTTTGGCTCTGTCAGAACAAAAAAAGCCTATTTGGCTACATGGACCAGCAGAGTTGGATAGGTAACTGTTCTGAAAAACTGCCTAGTTAAACTGTTCAGTTAACACAATCTTACTTGCACAGGTACAGGGTTTGATGAGGAATCAGCTGTCCTTGGTGCTGGGAGAGAGTTTGCACTGATGAAAACTGCTAGTGGAAAGGTACTGAAAATGTTCTGTAGTAAATAGCAAATTGCACCAACAGATTTGTGTTTTTTAACTTAATCATTATTTTCCATTATTCCTTTTTGCCTTTTCAGTATTTTAGAATGTATGTCTATGACTGTATTCAAATATATTTTTCAGAGCCTGCTTTGAAACAGAAAAGGCAAATAGTTATTTAAAAGCATAAACAGATAGTTGGAATCCCTGAGAAATCTGTAACTTGAATTTATAGGATTTTCTACAGTCAGTCTCGCAATGAAGGGCTTTGTTTTAAATTTAGGAAACAAAATTGCCTTCTGCCTACAAATGATGTGTTAGCACCTTTGCAAATTTTACCACCTCATAACTTTCCACAGTCTGACCATAGTAATTTATTTAAATCCCATCCTGATTTTTTTTCTGATCCTTTAGAGAATTATTGATTCCCCTATGCAAATTTTTCAGTTGGTTTCTTTAAACCTATTCTTAATGATTTGATATGTTGGTTCTGCTCAGTAGAGACTTTTTAGAGGCATTTGCATATTCATGGAAATTTAGAAATCATACTGTCACCGACTCTTTACATTATTTACTGTGTTTTTGTGTCAGTGTGAAAGACTAATGCTATTTATCTTGTAGAAGCATAGTCCATAATTTGCACATGTTCAAAATTGTACTGCGTTATTGGAATGAAGGCCTTGCTCTGCTGCTGTCAAAACAGTGAGATTGTTGAAAATGTTAATGAATAAATATTTTTTTAGAATAAAAATGAATGGTATGTAACAGAATTTGATCAAGTAGAACTCTTTAGCGTTCGAGGAGACAGATTAACTTGATCATTCAACTAACAAAAATGCCTGTTCAGTATAAAATTAACAAATTTCCTGGGTTTGGTCTATAAAGTTGTCTCTTAAGGTAGGAAATACAATATATAAGGCAATGTAAAATGGCTTTAGGTGCCCTATAGGTTGAAATACCAATTTTATAGAACTGTTGAGTTGCATGGTTCTGAAGGAAACTTTTTGGTTTGTGTCAGTAGTTTTGTGTTTGTTCACGTGAAGTATCTTAGTCTGTTATTTATGTACTTGGTGGCCACTGTGCATTTACTAAAAATGTTTTTAAAAGGTATTGAAGCATATTAAAATATGTAGTAATTTGTTATTTTAAATTGATTTTATTGTTATAATACCATCTTGTTTTTACACGGACCAGACATTTTTGTGAAGTGTTTTAAATGCTTAGTTTCCTCTTAGTAGTTTTTTCTGTTCTTTCTTGTGTGTTCAACTCATCTAGCCAAACAATTATATATGAAAACTCACTCAGTGGCTCAGTAGAAAGCACATTTCAAAAGAAGCAGAATCTAATCAGAATGTTTCCCCCATTAAGTCAAAATTGATGGGTTTGAGGTAGAGATACTGAAATGGCATAAACAAAGTCAGGAAGAGTGCTGTGTGGTTTGAAATGAAAGGATTTAAAGACAATGCATCTTTGAGAATTATGTAAGCTTGAAGTGCTGTGGCATAACTAAAACTGATAAACTTTTTTCTCCTAGATTTATTATACTGGCAAATATCAGAGCCTTGGAATCAAACAAGGTGGCCCTTCAGCTGGCAAATGGGTTGAACTCCCAATCACAAAATCTCCAAAGATTATTCAGTTCTCTGTTGGACATGATGGCTCACATGCCTTACTTGTTGCTGAGGATGGAAGCATATTCTTCACAGGTTCTGCTAGTAAAGGAGAGGATGGTGAATCAAGTACGTATCATTGCTTGCTTGACTAGTGGTTGGTAAAAGCCTCTTAAACAGTTTTTAGTTTGAAAAGAAGAATTCCAGGAACATGTAAGCTCACCATTTGTGCTGGAGATTATGCTGGCCACAAGTCCTGACAACCAGTGCCAAAACCTCTCCCAGCTACAAAATCCGATCTCTGTTTTACCACAGTTTGGATTGTGTGGTGGAAGTATTATTTTAGAGTTGTCCTGAGGAAGGACAGTTGTAAATTTGGTCAAGAGGCCATTCTGCCTGCCTGGGACTTCAAAAAACCGTGGAGCCAAACTTTTGCCTCTTCACTGTTGTTTTCTTGAGCTTTGGAGATGGGTGTTTTGCTGACTGGTGGAGAGGTGCATTGATGAGAATTTGTAGAAGCAGATCTTCCGTGCTTTATCAGGCAGAATTCTTCAGACATTAGGGAAGACAGACTAATTTGATCTTCAGACTAACAAATGCCTCAGCAATATAAAATTAACACATTTCCTAGTCTTGATTTCTGTAGTTGTGTATGTAGGCTGAAATAGACTTTGTAAGACAATTAAAGATAGCTTTAGATGCCCTGAAGCTGTGATCTGCTGTATTATTAAATTAAATACTTCACTTTAGGAAACAGATGGTAGATGATGATGTGGTAGATTAATAAGAATAATTGATGTGTTTTGAAATACTTGAAGAATCATTTCTAAAAGATACTGATCTAATCATGTCTTTGCTTGCCACTGAATTTTTTGAGAGGAGTCAGTATAATCCAATTAAAATTAGACCAGGAGATTGTACATATAGTTAGTTGCTTGGGTTTTTTTTTTTCATTAGCAGTCTGAAAACTAACAATTATGCCTGTGATGGTTTGGGGGTTTTTTGGTAGATTTACTTGTAATTTATTTCTTTATTTAAAGCTAAAAGCAGACGGCAATCAAAACCATATAAGCCTAAAAAAATTATTAAAATGGAAGGAAAGATTGTCATATCTACAGCGTGCAATAATGGAAGCAGTTCTGTAATTTCGAAAGATGGAGAACTCTACATGTTTGGAAAAGATGCCATTTACTCTGATAGTAAAAGTAAGTTAATATTAGTCTTTTAAAAGATTTCTCACCTAGAGTAATTGAAATTAGTATGGAAGTTTTTAGCTCATGAAAATGTTGTTTGTATATTTCTTACTTTCCTAATGTATTTCTGACATTCTGTTGATTCAGACAAATATGACAGAAGGGTAGAAAAAGGCAGTTTCCTAAAGTTCTGTAAAAGAATTTAGCATCAGTGGTGACAAATATCCAAATTAATTCGTCCACTAAGGAGAAGAAAAAAAAATTCACATGTATTAATCTGACACGAGAAGGCCACACAGGAAAAAGTCACAGAAATGAGATGTGCTTTGCTACAAACAAAGGCTGCTGGAAACCAGGCCTTACACGTTTTTCTGCTCATAAAATAACAGGTGATCCTGTACATCACAGTTTAAGTAAAATATTAATGAAATAAACTCCAGTGGCTTTATGACTCCTTTAGATTTCTTTTTCAAAACAAGTGATTTGCAGCAGTTTTAGGTTTGCTTTTGGCTTTTCTTTCTTTGCAGGACAAGTGGCCTAGGCCTAGTTCTCCTTTCACTTTTTATTCTAGCACTTGTTTTTTATATCTGTTGTTTTTCTCTCTTGCTGTAAATTTAAAAATTGTCAGTATCCACTAACAATTTTGTTATATCACTGATTTTCCTTCTTGGCTAGAAAGTGCAATTTGTCACTCAAGTGTTTTACGTCTTACAGGTTTAGTAACAGATTTGAAAGGCCATTTTGTGACTCAAGTAGCCATGGGCAAAGCTCACACCTGTGTGTTAATGAAGAATGGAGAAGTTTGGACATTTGGAGTAAATAATAAAGGACAATGTGGACGAGACACAGGCTCTATGAGCCAGGGAGGAAAAGGTGTGGGACCTTGATTTTTTTTTTTTTCCTTTTCTTTTGTGTGCTGGCAAACAACGCTGAACATTGTTATAAAATGTAATTCCAATACTAAAGCTTGAATACATGCAACATGCTTAAAAAAATCAAGCATGCCCATGCACAGAGAGGTTTCAAAAAAGTCACTGTGCTGGCTGAGGAGGCAAATCAGGCAGTCTTAGTCATTCCTTTTAAAACCTGATCTGTGAGTGTTCTTCAGAGGTTCAGCAGTAAGCCACTGTTCATAGACACATAGAATAGTTTGAGGTGGAAGGGATCATTTAAAGGTCATTTAGTCCAACTCCTGGCAATGAGCAGCAACATCATCAACTAGATCAGGTTGCTCAGAGCCCTGTCCAGCCTTTCCTTACCTCTCTGGGTAACCAGAACACTCTCTATTGGCCTCAGAGAGCATCTATTTCTTGTTTAAATATCTTAATTAGGTTTTGGAGTTGAGAACATGGCAACAGCAATGGATGAAGACCTGGAAGAGGAACTGGATGAAAAAGATGAGAAGTCCATGATGTGTCCTCCAGGCATGCATAAATGGAAGCTGGAGCAGTGTATGGTGTGCACTGTATGTGGAGATTGCACAGGCTATGGCGCCAGCTGTGTTAGTAGTGGGCGTCCTGATAGAGTACCTGGAGGGTAAGCAAATGTGTCGGAATGTGTGTGGTACAGTGTGTTGGGTGGCTAAAGCACTTTTTGAATATGAACTGAGTTGAAATTTCCATCTAAAGTAACATTATAGCTAAATATATGGTTGTATGTGCTTTTAAAATAAGAAATGGCTTAAAGTTTCTGTGAATAGCTTGTGGTGGCTGTAGGTGGTTTAGTTTTAAAAACTTTTTTTTTACTTTAGCATGTAGTTCTTTACTAGAAGCTGTTGGATATGAACACCAGTATAATTTCTGTCTCTTGACAGAGCTGCTGGCTCAGGATAACCGTTCTTCATCGTATGATGGAAGTTTTTTGTCTTGCTGTTCAAATTGTTTTTATCTGTTACTTAGTTGAGCTAGAGGGCCACTGCTTCACCATTACTATTTCTCCAGCATTTTGTGGGCTCATTGTTTCCTTGTCCATGTTTTCATGTGGTATACGTTAAATTAAATAAAGAAAAGTTAATGCTGAGAAATCAATTCAGTGTATGGTCAGTGTATGGTCCTGGCACCATACAACACAGCTAGGATTTAAACTAGCTGTACTTTCTGCTTATCTCAGGAAAACTTGCATGTCCGCAGGTAGAACAATCCAATAATCTATGTTTTAATTACAAAGGCATCAGTAATGCACAAAAATAAAAAATAGTGATAAAGCAACTCTGTTTGCTGCAGAATCTGTGGCTGTGGCTCAGGTGAGTCAGGCTGTGCTGTGTGTGGCTGCTGCAAGGCATGTGCTAGAGAACTGGATGGCCAGGAAGCAAGGCAAAGAGGAATCCTTGATGCTGTAAAAGAGATGATACCTTTAGATCTCTTGCTGGGTAAGTGATACGAAATTAGCAAGATAGCTTTTAATTCTCATTCTTACTGCACCTTTTTTTCCCCTCAGTACATTTGTTTGCACACTTTATTATTACAGGACTGTTTTAGTATAATATTGTTAGAATGGTGCTTAACAGTCAGATTTATTTATTGGTGATATAGCAAAGTGGGATAATTCTGTTAAGTGAACTGTTTTAAGCTTACCCTTGCTATAGTCTTCTGTGCTGCTTCGTGACCTGTGCAGTTATGATACTAATGTTAATACTACAAAGTTGTTCTTGTCCTTCTTGATATCCTGAAAATTTTTCTATAATGTTCTTATCAGGATTTAAACATTCTTAAACTAAAACGTGGCTAATTCATGTAAAACCTTTTAAAAATATAAACAGTGGTAGACTTGGTTTAATAATACTTCCTGAAACTTTTTAGAGGAGAATGGAGATAACCATGACAACACATAACTAAATATATATAGGTATATGCCTAAATACTACTCAGTGATGTTGGAATTGTCAGATTCGTGAAAACCAGGAAATTAGGAGATAAGGCTTAGAACTCTTCCAAATTTACTCAAATCCCTTTGTTTATTGTCAGGGCCATGTAAAGAGCAGCTAGTAAGTAGGTTTTCAGCTTTCATTTACTTAACTTCTTTTAGAGTTTATTGCCACCATAATCATTTTAAGGATAATTTTATGTATTTTATTTTCTAAATCTATTTAGCTGTCCCTGTTCCTGGAGTTAATATTGAAGAACACCTTCAGCTGCGACAAGAAGAAAAGCGGCAACGTGTAATTAGGAGACATAGACTGGAAGAAGGAAGAGGTGAGTAACTTACTGAGAAGAGGCTTGAATAGCTTAAGAAACTTCTGAGTTTGTTTTCTAAGAATGAAAATAGTCTTCCTCCAATGAGCCTGTACAGTACTCAAACTAAATGAGATCCTAAATAGGTTGTTTGTTATGTAGTAGCCTGCTTTGAGAAAATCGGGGAAAATATATGTGTTTAACAAAGTCTATACATAAGAATCAGAATTTTAATGATGGAAAGGAGCATTTTATATCATTTTCACAGGTCAGTTTTTTTTTTTGCTGTTTCCTAATTGAATGACTGTTTTTTAAAATGTAGATACTAGAACATTTTCATATGAAGAGATGAGAAGACTGCAAGCCTGTCCCATGCTATTTACTTATTATATGAATTATCTAATTACTGTAATAAATTATTCCATTTCTGTTGTATAATAGTAGGCAGACTTTTCTTCTATAAAATGAACTTTCCTCTGTTAGCATAATGTGAGAATATTGACACAGACGGAATTAAAAAACAAAACAACAATGCAACATTTCAAAATTTTCTTATGTTTTACCTACCTCATTGTTGATTTTCCACACAAACAATAATGTACCTTATGAACTTTTCAGCACTCTTCATGTTCTAAAATACCTCAGTGTCTTGTCAAATTAAATTTAAGAAATTTAGACTGATATAAATTGTAATATTTTTGTGATGCATGATGATGTGGTTGCTAAGGTTGTGTGTTGAGAAGAGGAATAACTTACTGGAATGTATGCTCTTTTAGGCTCCTGCTGCTAGTAAATACCACTTTGATTCTTCTCGTATGAATTAGATACTGGTTTTACTTGAATACAAAATGTGCCTTGTAATCCAAATTATTTTCTAGACAGTGCCAGTGAATCTTGTGATGAAAATTGTGTCTTTATTTCACTTGCATTGAGAAATTGCTGGTTTTAACCACAAGTAAGGAGCAAGAAGGAAGAGAAAGCTTGTAGTTGCCTATGCATGTGGAAGAGCGTGGAATATTTATTTTTCTTTGCATCTTTGTGGCTAATTTTAGCTGTGAGGTGAAAAGAGGAAGCCTTTGTTTAGGTCATGTCAGAGCTGCTGCATGCTGCTGGCAAATATTAGGTGCAGCTAACAGTTTTTTCTTGAATCCTAATTAAATGCCCAGGCATTATTGAAAGCTGCTACTGTTCAGCCCATCAGTGATGACAGAGCTGGGAGGTAAATTTCAGTTAAAAGAAAAAGAAGAGTGGCAGAAAAAAATTTACATTTGCTTCTATTTCTGTGGTTAGAAGTAGAACCAGAGTAGCTTATCCCTTCTGTATGCCATCTGTCTCAAAAAGCAAAAAAAGATCAGTTGAACAGTATCAGGAATATATTGTTATGGTTGGTTTTATAGGTGTATGGGTGAAAGGAGGTTGTAGCTAGGTGGGGATTGGTCTCTTTTCCGAGGCAGCCAGTGACAGAACAGGAGGACACAGTCTTACACTGCACCAGGGGAGGTTTAGGCTGGACACTAGGAAGAAGTTCTTCATAGAAAGGGTGACTGGGCATTGGAATGGGCTGCCCAGGGAGGTGGTGGAGTCACCATCCCTGAAGGTGTTTTAGGGAAGACTGGATGTGGCACTTAGTACCATGGTCTAGTTGACATTGGGGGTGTTTGGTCATAGGTTGGATTTGATGGTTTCCAACCCAGTTGATTCTGTGATTCTGTATAGGGACTGTAGGTAAAAAGATACTGTTGGCCAGCTTGTTGCACACATTTGTATTGTATTCTCTATCTAAAGAGCATTGAAATTCTATATCTATGTGGCTGTGGGGGGTAGTGGGTATGCCAGTCCGGAAGGGTTGGAGATTTGTGTGGTTCAGAATGACTTCTTGTGATAAAGCTGGGAACAGTGTTTCACAAATACTTGGAGATCTTGATTTATATAATCAGGTATGAATATTTGATTTGACTAAAGTTTAGGAGAGAGGTGTAAGAGCACAAGTGCTGGAAGTATACTTATTTTTAAGTGGTCTAATTGTTTGTGCTTCTTTACCAAAGCTCCAGATTTAGTCCTGTTACAGTGACCTCTGATTTAAAAAATATGTTCCTGTGGTCCATTTGAATTAAGAGAAAAAGTGATGGTTATGTCTGCAGGTGTGACAATCATTTAATTCCTTCACAAGATCAGTTATGGTCTCTTGTATTGAAGAAGATAAGAATGCTCATCTTTGTTTGCACTTATCTGAAAATACAGACTCTGAATTAAATGTTCTGAGTAGAAGTAGTTGTCATTAACAGCTGCAGTATCAATGACCTGGTTCAATGTTACTATCACAAGCAAGTAACTCATTTCTCAAACATCATCAAGTAGCCTGCCACTGTTTTAAGGGACCTGTATACATGCTGCTCAGCAGCAGCACACTAAGTAACTTCAGAAATTTAAGTGCTTTTGCTGAAGATTTCTTTGGTTTTTATTTTGCAATGAGTCACAAATTATAGTTGCTGTGATGGAATTGTAACCAGTAAATAATTTTTATGTTTCAAATCAGTTATTCATGTTGCTTTATTCAAGAAAGAAGTTCTATTTTAGTGAAAAAAAATAGATCCTTTAAAGTGATATTGGGAAAAAAGTATTTCAGTCTGGGATAATAAATCAACTATTTTAAAAGATTTGTAAGTTCCTTAATATTTATTATATTTCTTTGCTCTTTTGTGTGCACAAGTGACTGTGACAAGCAGTGAAGAGGGCTCAAAATCAATTCCACACTTTTGAGTTGGGTGTATGACCTTCTGAGAAATAAAGCCAAGTTATTCATCAAACCTTCTATGCTAAATCATCATATCTCAACATAATTATTGATGGAATTATCTCTGCTTTTCACTGTCTCTGTACTTCTGGTGAGAAGTGAAGGAGCTGATTTTCCACATGGTGAAGTGTTTGTTGTTTTTCAAGCTGTTTTGGGGCTTGATGAGAGTAGTGAGGGATGAGTATGGAAATAGCTGCACTTCATTGTTTTCTGTGGCAATGAGGAAGTTTTGTATGTTAGAATATGGTTAGATTATTTTTACTTTCTTATGAAACTAATTTTTTCATCATGGGGGTGTTAAATTATGCCTTAATGGATTACAGAAATCTGTGGGCCATATTGTGCAATTAATGTAATGAGCCTAAGACTAGCATTTTTGGAGGGAGCTAATCTTGAAAGCTGTTCATGAGACTTTTTCAGATTGGTATTTGAAGTAATAGATTTTGGAATAGTCTAAGATTTCAATTTATCACTTGAAGATAATTCAGGGGGTGGTTTCAGAAGGTAGTGAGAATGTTAAAATAGCTTTTTAAACTATATTTAACTAATAAGCTAAAAACTACAGAAATGGTTCTCAGAACAGCGATAATAAATGGTCTTATGCTTCACTGGTATTTCACTACTACTCTTTCTCAGCATATGATGTAAAACCTCTAGATGATCATTACTGAGATGCAGATTTGGTGTATAATTAAGGAAGGTTTAGCTTTTGATGCCCTTACAGAAAAGGAAAATTGATTTTCATCCGTCTTATTCTACTTGCAACAACAAAGAACCCACAGAAAATTGATTAATTTTAGTCAAAGCTGCTCTGTTTTGAGACAATATTATCTGAGGCTGCCTAGATTTGGGCATTTTTTTTATTTTTCTGAAGTGTAACTGATTCAGTTAATTCAGTGATTAGTTTTACCATGGTAGGTAAGTATCATAAATCTGTTTAACATCTGCACAAGCCACTCTGAGCTTGGAATCAGTTTGTCTGTTCGTTGCTGAACATGTACATAAATATAGAGCAGAACTATCTATACAAGTGCAATATTACTTATTAAATAATAGTGCAGCTTCTTTTTATGGTTTAAGTTAAATGCTTATTTTGATGCTTTCACAGTTACATTTGTTTCAAAGTTCTTTAAACAAACCAAAACCAATCAAAAACCCCCTACCTTTTCCCTTGAAATAATATCAAACTCATACATTTAAGACTTTTTAAGAATACTTTCAAGAGAAAGCTGTAGGCTTTTGCCCCTAATGACCATCAGGTATGGTTCTGTGAAGTGACATTGTTGTATTTGAGTCTGTGATTCCTTTCTGAAAGAGCTAATTATTGTTAATAAAACTGATGTTTAAAGTAAAAATATTTATTTTATAGTTTCAGAAGTCAGATTTGTAGTAGACTCAATGAGAACAGTTCTGGTTAATGTTTGCTGGTTTGATTTACTTCATGGATTTATATATGGAAATGCATCGCTCATATTTATTTAACAATATATAAAAACTCAAGTATTCAGAAGGGAGAAAGGGTCAAAATTAAGATTATCATAGATCTTAATTCCATCTCATTCTCTTATTACTCCTATATTGCCCTCCATGCTTGTTTTGGCTAGTGTGCATCTTTTTCCCCTTTAAAAGGCCTTAATTTTTCTTCGACATCTGATTTGTACAGTTTTAGTGTTGCTGTAAGACTTCAGGAAGAGACATGTATCTTGTCTTTATTTGCAATGTTTTGAACAAAAGAAGCAAACTGCAATTAACCTTAGTGCCTGCACATGACATTCTCCATGAATATCTTTGCCTTAATAATAAATTGCTAGTCATAGTCTGAAAAATACAGTTTTAAAGAACATGTCCCATAACTATTATCCCTGCCCCATAAGAATACTAAGTTTTTTTCTTTAAAAGGGCTTTATAGATGGGACATTATCTCACAATGTTTTCTACTTTTAGTGGAACTGAAGTGAAGCGTTCATCTCCAATTCCATTTTCTGAAATATTTTTCTTTAAAATTTGCAACCTGTTGACCTATTAGATAACTAGTTTCCTGTATTAGGGTATTGTCTCCCTATTTCATTACTAAAACCCAACCAACCAAACAAAAAACCTCTGCTTGGTCTCTTTCAAGAAGCCAAAAATAGATTTTTACAACAGAGGGTATGATCCAAGCTAGGACTTTGCTCTGCAACCTGTATTTATACTGCTTTTCTGTGTACCTCATGGTACATGTCATCAGGTACTATTTTTCCAGATAGCCTGCTATGTTCAGTGCACTGGTGTAGAAGTCAGCATTTGAGATAATTGATTTCAGTCTCCTGTAATCATAGCTTGCCAAATAGCATTTGTCTAGGGTGAGGTACTAGAAGAAATCAAAGTATGTGTAATATAAAATCAAACATGAAACTCTTTCATGGTTGTGTATAAGTGCTTAGATGACCAAGAATGCCAAAGCACGTAAGTGCATGTAGGATGAAATAATCGTATACATCTTTCTGTAGTCCACTGTGTTATTTAATAAATGCATTCTGTTTGCAGAAAATGAAATTATTTCTGTGGTTAAATATATTTTTTTATGCTTTTAATTCCCTGCCAAACAATGTCCATTTTGAAAGGTCTGGACCAAAGAAAGGAAAGCTAGTCTTGACATTTCAGCTAGGGCTGTTTAGCATCTCAGCTTAGCTATGGAAAAACAGTCTGTGAAGGGAGAGAGTGAATGTCATTTTGCATCATATAGCAACGATTTAAAATAGCTCTGTAGTCTACCAGTGACTCCTCTTTGCTTAGCTCTGTCACTTGATCTTCTAAAATAGAGACTGGTAATAGGTTGTTATTCCCCATGCAGATGTACCTTAGAGGCTTCTAGAAGACTTTTCCAAATAATACGCTGCAGGCATTTTTTAACAATTTAAAGGAAGTATCTAATGCATGGCTGGATTGTTCCACCAGAATGTTGGTGGTACCTAGACTCTGCTCCCTTTGTACAGGCAACCTCAGATGTAAGCAGAAAGCAGATACGGTCTCCATGAATTGTTCTAGTATTCTGTTGCCTGTGTTATTTTGGAGGGAGAAGGAAGTACTTGACACCTTGCCAGCACGTGACCAAGGAGGCAGACAGCACAATGCAATCAAAATGTAGATGTTTCCTATTCTGTTAGGTCATGTTACAGATTTAACATGCACAAAAAGCCAAAGAAGATAACAGACCTGTGTTACATGGATTTGGGTACGAATGACTATGAAATGGCAATCTATTGCATTTAACTTATTTTGAATTCAAGTTCTTTACAGAATGGTAAATAGTGTGTAGGAATATCCAGAAGCAAAGATAAATCACGCATTGGTCAGAAGGTTAGATTGTCACAGAACTGTCGTCTTGACTAGGGGAGTGTGATTCAGATGAGTAGCTTGGAAACTAATGGCAGCTGTGTGCTAGCACCATGCTGGAGCTGACAGCCACTTGTACTTACTAAATATCCTCTGTCTTACAAATCTCCTGTAGTTCTTTTGCTCACCCTACTGTACTTCACTTCCTTCTGTCCTCCTGAAATTCTCTTTTGTTATCTTTGCTCTTAGCACTAAAATGCCAAAGGCTGCCTTCAGGGCTGTATCTCGTTCTCTGCACTGTTTGTTGTGCAAGCATTTTTGGAATTTCAGAATGTTTGCCTGTTATCTAGAGGTCACTTCAGTCCCCCAGAAATATTTTAGATCTGCAGACTTCAAGCTACAGTCTTTGCAGTCCTTGCATCTCATTTTGCAACTTTGCTAATCTGAGTTTCACTTTTGTCATGTTGTCCTGTCCATTCTCTATTTCTTCAGCGTTTAATTTCATTAGGAACTTCTCAGTAAGTCCCAGTAATTTTGCCTTATTTTCTCATGTTCTTCATTCACCTTTCCTCTGTATCATTTGTCCTTCAGACATTTTTAGCTTTCATAATCTGCTTGTCATTCATTTCTTCCCCTTTTTGCCTTTTCCTGATGTGCGTCAGTATACTCCTCACTATATCTCCTCCAACTTGGTAAGAAGCAAAATGTGGTGTAATTTTTTGTGTAAGTCAAAACTGTGGAAAGTAGAATATTAAACACAGCAAGTGGTCTGGCAGAAGGTAATTTTTACCAAAAATGTATCTATTAAACGGAAGCTCCAATTCAGAGGAGACTGTGAAAAGTGGAAGCAATAGCAAGACAGCTGAAGGAAGAATGTGCAAGATGAAGGTAAATCAAAAGCAAATGATGATCCTTGATTAGGAGAAGGAAGAATTAGCAAGAGGATCTGTTGTGGAATAAAGAGCGTCCAAATAAATACAGTAGAACAAAAATAAATATATCATGTGTGCAGAAACAAACATGATTGAGGAGGTTTTGGGCTATTATATTATCTAACATATGTATGAACCTCTAAGCTAGGAGGACAGACAGTAGTGTATTTTTAAAACATTTTTCATTTTGTATATGAAGGCAAGTTTCTTCATCTGAAGGTTCTAAAGCTACATAGATTTGGCCTAACTTCTGTTTAAATGTCTATCCATGGTGTTTAGTATTAGTGAAGGAAGTGATGGTCTAAAGTTGATAGCAGAAAACCTGAGGCAGTGGTCATTTATGAAAAGTTAACCTACGTTGTCTTGTTAATAAGGTTCAGCTAAGGAATGAGAGTATCAATGAATTTGCAGAAGAAGGAGGAATATTTGTATTCAAAGTTTTGCATAAGCGGTTTATAACACAACAGCCTGGTTTGGGGTGCTTTTGTTTACTGTTCATGGAAGGGCTGGATTTGGGAACCTGTGGAATTGCATGTCACTTGGCAGAATTAGTTGCTTCTGATTTATGGTTTCCATTGAATGTGAGACTTCTGAAAGGATGAGAAGTGTCCAGAAAATTCTTAGTGGCATGCTTAACCTATAAAATAGGAGAAAAACAGATTTAAGAAACAAATTGCTTGTCCATGACCTGCTTATACTCAGCCTCAATTAAGCATAGTACCTCACTGTCTAAGTCTAGATTTTTAAAAAGAAAAAGGAATCTGGAAAAAAATTTAAATACGTGTATCATTGCTTTCTTTAAATTAAATCTTCTCTGGAGGATCTTTAAATAGATGGAAAAATATTTTTTAAATAGATGGATTTCAAAATTACTAAGCAGATAAGAAAAGAGTCATATGATTTGAATAACTTTCTTCATGAAACATGGAACTTTTTCTTTAAAAGTGATAACTTTGCATCTTAAATATAGTAATTGCAAACAAGTTTCTGGTGGTGGTTTTAAATTTTGCATTTATATTATCGTCTTGTTCCAAATCAGTATTTTGAATGTTATATTGTAGGATGTAAGGCATGATAATTATTCTTTTTATCTTTTGAAGACAATAATGGGTATTTGCTATCAAATTGTAGTCTAGTGTCAATATGTTGTATTTCCGCTGCTTGCAGTACAGTTGCATACTTAGAAGTTCAAGTAAAACTATCACTGTGGGATATTTATTAGTTTTTTGCATAAGTTATCAAGAAATGGCAACTTTCTTACATTTTGAGGTCTTTTGAATTTAAGAAAACAAGATTATTATTATTTTTGTTTTTTCATTGCTTTTAATTTGAATTTTGTTTAACACACTGTTTCCATTTTGTGAGCTTTCCTATGCATGTGCAAAATGTTTCTCCTCAGGCCCCATTGTAATTCCTGGTCCTATTTTTATGAACCATCGAGAACAGGCTCTAGCCAGAATCAGACTCTCTCCAGCACCGCTAAAGCATAAACGGGACAAGCACAAAGGTATTTGGTCTTCCTTATTGACTAGGGTGGAAATAAGCCCAGCCTCCCAGTCACTTCTTCCAGACGCTGCATCTGTCTTTTCAAAGAACTGCACAAGATGGGTTCTGCCTTTCTTCCTGTTAGTATCTTGTTACCTGAGGAGAAAGAAAATGCATTTAAATGTTGACCCTTCTTTAGAAGTGTAAGTGTTCATTAGTCTCCATCATCTTTGTTTTTCTTTCCCCTTTTTTTGTGAAATATGCATTGTCTTTCTGTGTGTCTTCTCTCATTTCTAATGCTGTCTCATTCCTAAGGTTCTTTATTTTTACTATAGGAAACTCTACATGTTAGAGTGACTCAAGACTGTTGCACTGCATTTGCGTTGGGTTTTTTTTATCCTTTGTGTTGTATATTTGGAGTGATTACTTTAATATATCAATTCCAGGCTTGTTAATTCTGGCATAAATCTTTTCATAGGTATGTTATCTTTCAACAAGCCCTTTTTAGAAGTGAAATATTTGAAATAACATAAACATTACTTTTTGCTGACTTTGAATGGTGAGAATGCAAATCAAAGTACTGGTTTTTCTCTGCAATATTCTTGAGTTAAATGTTCTTTACAGAGTATAAGTATGGAGGTATCTTGATATTTCAGACATTTTTGTATGTCTGGCAAGCCAATTCATTATATCTTGGATTTCTAAGTATGTCGTTTATTCAGATATAAATGACTTACATATTTCTTAGAAAGTGGTAATGTATTACTAAAAATTTCAACTGAACTTACTGAAGTTGAGCTGTCTCAAATCTAATCGTAGTTTGTATATATCTGTGTATTGATGTGTCTGTACATACATATGTGTATATAAAAGATAAATACGTAAAATGGAGCCTACAGATCTGATCAAAGTAGGAAGCTCCTAAAAAATCATGAACCCGGACTGCTTCAACTATTTTCCAAAGAATAGCTAAATATTAAAAGAGTTAGTGTGGCATTTCAGTTGAATTAGTGGAAGTTACTGATAGTATTTGGCATGTATGCAAACAAACTGTATGTCAGTTTGAAGCCTTATGGGATAAAGTTTCAGTGTGTGTGGGTGATAGGCTTACTGAGTTATGAACATGCTGGCTCGTGAAATCAGCTTAAGTTTATTTTACGGAAATGAAAGCGAAATCTGATCCTTTGCATCTGCATAACATTCAGTCTTTTTGGAAGGCATATTGTCTGAGCTTTAAGTCTTGATGGATTAAGTTGAATAACCTATCATAATCTCACTGGAGAGACTGCCTTGCTGAAAGAGAACATACTGAGTCTAAGTGTTGTTACGTGAGTGGCAATTTGCTAATGGCCATTATTCTTGAGCTGGATGCTACTGCTGGTTGTACTGCAAACCCTTGACTCCACAGGCAAGTACATAAAGGAGTACGCTTGTCCTGCCTACGTCTGTGCTTTTTTGGCATGTGTTAGTCATTGGAACCCCCTTCAGATCAATCATCTCCATACAAGAGATCTACTCATTAGTCTCAGTTTGAGGCTTATGTTGCTTCTTGGAGTTGTAAGAACAGTGTAAAGGTCTGTGTTGGGCTGGAAGATTTTTGTAAGATACGCCCTGTAGAACTGAACATTTATTTTTCTTTAAGGAAGGCTATATATGAGGAAATACTCATTTTATTTTAGTTCTGTGTGTCTTACACTAAGATAAGGAGGTTTTCAAGTAAACTTTGAGACCCTTCTCTGCCTCAGAAGATGGCCTCTCAAAAGACAGCCACATATTCCACTAGGAACTAGAAATACCCCTTAACTTCTTGGAGAGGTTTCAAGGGAAAAAGGAAAACTGGTGAAGTGGGTTGTTATCCAAGTAACAGGGAAGGTGGGAATTGTGAAAAAGATAATGTATATTTCTTACCTTAGAAGGCGTGCCTCTTTTCTAGAGGCAGAATGTAAAAGCAATGATAGAGCAATGAGGCAGAGATAAAAGGACATTATCACATTGAAATCAGCGAGTTCTTTTGTTGTACTTTTGAATGTGATGCTTTCCAAACTGTCTTCCTTCCTTCAGATGTTTTTGCTGTAGTAGTCTTCTTTATACCAGGCAGGCCTTCAAGATCCTTGGGCAAGGAACATTTAGTTCAGCTGGTAGTACTGATAAGGCCAGTACTAAACTTGCTGGTACCTACCTGTTGCCATTTCTCTGCTTGCAGCTGCAGAACTTCTCTTGAGAATGATATTTAAACTTGAATGTGGACAGCTTCTTCAGGACTGACAATTATGGTCTAATATTAAAAGTGTATTTGATATGTATTTCTACATATTGTCAAATCATGGAGTCATGGAATGGTTTGGGTTGGAAGGGGTGTTAAAGATCATCCAGTCCCAACTCCATGACATAGACAGGGACACCTTCCACTAGATCAGGTTACTCAAAGCCCCATCCAGCCTGGCCTTGGAACACTTTCGGGGGTGGGGCATCCTCAATTTCTCTGGGCAGCCTGTTCCAGTCCTTCATCACCCTTAGAGTAAAGAAATTTTTCATAATAATCTACATGTGTATCACTTGAGGAATTCCTCTATTTGATTGTCCAGTTGAAAACTCCTTCAACTTCGTTGAAACAGCTGGTTTTTTAGAAATCTTGCCATTATCATTTACTCTTTTCACATTTTTAGGGTCTGCGTATCAAGGTCCTTGTTACTGCAAAAAACTGCATAATTAAGCATAGTCTTCCTGATCTGTGTCTTCTGTGTCTTTCACAATTATTAATAGAAAGGATTAGGTACAACATTTTTGGTATTCATTGAGTGGCTTGACACTAAGAAGAAAAATGAGCTTCGTCCTCATTCTTTAATGAGGTAATGAGTTTCCAGTCTACATCTCCAATCCCTGTGGATTCCCATAACTGGGGATCTGAGTAAAAAAGATTAATGAAAGTCTGTAAAATTTTCTCAACTGCGAAAATGAACTGAGTAGCAATTAAAAACAAAGCTTCTTGAGTCAGCTAAGATTCAGCAGTTTGAATGCTACCTTTTTCCTGTATTTGGAAGTAGTGGTAAATATTCTAAGGATTATGAAACAAATACCCTCAAAAAGACAAAGACTAGATGAAGCTAAACCTGCATGGATGGAACAAGATATAGGTGAACCATTTTGTAAATGCTAAGACAAAATTACCAGATGTTCAAGAAAAGTTACTTGGAATTTGCTTTTTAACTTTTTAGCTAAGCTACCATGTGAAGGGCAGAGTAGTTTGAAGCACTCACTAGAATGAGACAGCTGACAATGAAAAACCTACATTTAAGACTGAGTTTATAATTAGAATGTGAGTTTATTATCACTTTATTATATGTGTTACGCACTTGTGATTCTGCATATCATATTTCACCTATAAACTCAAGTAACCTCTGTAGCAACCCTTTAAGCATCCAAGAGACTTACTTTTTTTGCTGCCGTCATAGGATGGATGATTTTCACAACCAGAGTATATTTCTCTTCCCCCTGCACTGTAGCTATAAAATTGTTTACAGATACTTCAGCTGATGCTTAGCCAAGAAGCTGCAGGCACAGGCTGGTTTGTTAAGGTAATGTTGTATATAAAGTCTGTAAATTATGTTACGGCATTCAGAATACCCTGTGAGGGTTGGACATCACAGAGTCTAACCAGTAACTTGACCAATATGCTTTATTTGGGTAATTGCTGCTGAACAAAACAAAGGTTTGTTGGCAAAGGATGTGGTCTGAAGGGACAGTTACTGTAAGAACTTTTAATGTACGGTCATGTTGCATTAAAGCTTTTCATCTGTGGGGAGAAGACATGTATTTAACTTAGAACTGCTTCTTCTCTCCTCCAAAGATGGATGGTAAGTGAGAAATTAAATATCCTCACCCTTAGTGCTGGGGAACACTAACAAAATCCTTTTCCTCTGGTCTGGGCCAAGCAAGAGTCCACAGTGTCATTCTGTAACGATGTTAGGTTTGGGTTTTTTGCCAGAAGAAGTCTCATTTAAAGCTCATTACTTCACTTTTTATTGGGACTGAATGAGCTTTTCCTTTGTTCCTGGAAAGCAGTGGTTTTTGTGGCAGCAATATCAGCCAAGAGAACTTCTAAGCACTTTTAATGGAGGAGGAAAATTGTCTTCAGGAGTTAAGAATTTCCTGAGGAAAATGGAGTGGTAGTGGGGATTGGTTGGTTGTATTTGCAGTTCTCTGTCTTTCTTTCCCCAACTTTGAGATACCAGAGATGAAAACCCATCATTGTGAAGTTGTTCATGGAGCACACCCCTCAGTGTTGACAGCAGGAAGCACTTCACAGCTTTTCCTTGGTGCTTTCTTCTCTCTCAGAGAGATGGAGTCAAAGTTTCTGTTCAGTGGTACACCAGTTGGATAACACTGGAGGTACTAACTTGCTCTGCTTAAAGGTTCCATGCATCCAACCAGAAGAGTCTCTGCTTCAGTAGTCTTTTTATGCTTCCCTTTCAGGAACAGTAGTTTTGATACTACTTTTAATGAAATGAAAAAGTGCACAATTGTTGGAAGAAAAACTAATGTGTGTCTCCCTGGTTATAGTTGTTCCTTGAGACATGCAAATAAGCTTTCAGCATCCACCTTTGACTCACATTTTTTAAAAAAACTTGGACTGTTTGAAAGTAATGGAAGGAAAGGGGATGACCCAGTTTGTTTGCAGCCTTATCTTTAAGTGTAAGTTCTCCTAGCCAGTGCTGCTGGAAAAATATGATATGTATTGGCCTTGTAATGGAGTAACAGATAAACAGTGTAGTCCAAAAGTGTTGCTCTAAAAGTAAGTAGTGTGATATTCTATTTGGCTTTGTATATTGTGGTCAAAAGACATTTTTTTTTCCTAAACAAGACTAGCTGTTTTAGTTGCAAGGGTTTTGTATTTAACCATGCATAAATTATTAAGTGCTTATCAAGTTTTGAAGATCCAAACAATTCAAAATTCTTGAGACAGTTACTAGCCATGCAAAGAAGGCTGAGAGGAATTCCATTTTCAGTTAAATTCCACACTTGAGCAAAGTAAGATATGGTTAAAAGACAGTTGCTTCTATTCCTGCATTCTTAGAGCCTTTGACAAGATTGCTTTGGAAATTGAAAATGCCAACTTTGTAAAACTTTATCCTTTAAAATAATTTTATTGTGCAGATAAGGAATTGCAAAACTTGTTTTGTGTGAAAGTACTTGTCTCTTCATCTTGTACACTAATATTTAGTGTTTCCTCAAGGGTAGTGCGGTGTTATGCTTTCATTTACAACTTTGGAGAAAATGGGGATATATCTCGAATCATGTTTTATTTAAAGGTTAGTATCATATTTATGAACTGAGAAAACTGCAAACCTCAGCTTTTTATTAGTAGTTTTTGAAGCCCTGTAGAGCAGGATGGTTTTCTTACAGTGAGGCAGAAAATGCACGTGCCTCTTTAAGTTCCTGCAGATCACTTGATATGCTGCTGTTACGTGACCAGAAGACACCTGCTGCTGCTAATGTGACTGCAGAGGAGATGTGGTTGCTCTATGCCCAGTGTGTTTCACTGTAGGAGGTGCATGCAGCCATGACACATTCTTACTGGACATGTGCATTCCTTGCAGATGATTATTCAAGTGCATTTACACAGTGGGAGAGCTCATATTTTTCATTATTCAGCAGTGTCTGAGGGAGGAGGGGAGATGGGGACCACAGGTAGACTTCCAGAAGAATTAGCTTTTCTATGCTCCCCTTGTATGAAATAGGGAAAGAAGTAAGTAGGCTGCTTGCTGAATAAATAAATAATTTTGGTGGCAATACTGGCTACTGGAACCATCTCCTTATTACTTTGGTATGTACATTTTAATGCAAAAGTAGGCATAAAAAGTTCAACGGTACTGTATTTGAGAAGTAGTCAAACTGTTAACTAAAATACAGTGAGCTGCTTGAGGCATAATTACAGGACTAGGAGGAAAACTGATTTTGGGAGGGTTATTGTTAAACGGTGATTCTGTCTCCTTATATTTGCTTTTGTTATTAATACAAAAAAAGAGCTTCACATAGAGTTTTAGAGACATTTCTTCTAATTTGTGTGCAGTCTGGTAGTACACAACCTCAAAAATCCCATGGCAGTTCTGAGAGACTGGGGTTTTTTACCATGTCTCCATTTCACACATATATTTCAAACACATATCCAGTGCATGTTTCAAAGGGATGCTTTATCTATGTTTTTAAACCTAATTCTTCAAAAGCATTAGTACCTACACACACTGTTCCTTTACAGATGTGAACTACATGCAGATTCATGTAATTTCTCTACTCAAGTCATCACTAGAAAATAGCTTTATTCTTAGTACAGTAAGATTTTTTAAAACTGGTATGTAATAAAAGTGTGAAATGATTTCACTATATCAGCAGTTTCTCTGCAATAAAAAGAAAATTTTGATCAATATGTATAAAAGCTGGATTTTCTTAAAAGCATGTAGAAATTCTAAGTATAGATCTAAATTAACAACACCTTGAATTCTTTGAGCAGCAATTGTTTCCTTGTATCAGTTTTGTTAATAGAGCAGTACTCAGTCAGAATTATCACAGAGAGAATGTGCAGTCTTCTATGTAGTTATTTTTCACTTCATGTATTTCAATCATTTCTCTATGCTAGACAGAGTGTGACTAAAGTTTAATAGATGATGGAAACATTCTGATTTCTGGAGAAGATGGTAGCTTGCAAGAAATTTAGGAATAACACATTGCGCTTCAGTGCTTTTGTCCAGCATGGAGGCAGTTTGGCTTTAGCAACCAATAGTGCACTTCATACTTAGTAAATACACACATGCTTATTAAAGGAAATCACAGAAATGATATCTAAAAATGCATGGAAGCAGACAGGAAACAGATGTGCTCTCGGTGAGTTGTCTGCATTGTTAGAAATGAGCTGTGTAAGTAGTTGTCAGCTACTTAAAACAGGGGCTTTGTGGCAGAGTTGGAGTCAAGTAAACTCCTTAAAGAGTAGTCATTGGAAAAGATAGACTAGGCTATGTCTATTGAGTTTAACTACAGTGTTGCCTACTTAATAATGCTACCTTATTGAAGAATGAAAGTGATGGCTATAAAGCAGAGCTTCTGAAGTTTGAATTTTCTGTTTTGCTGGTTCTTTTTGTCTGCTCTTTGGGAAGTTTCTGCTTTAGAGGATATTCTCCAATGTGTACCTTTATAGTACCTTGTTCAAAAATAGAGTTTCTGTTGTCTTCTACATCTGCTTTGATGCCGAATTTTTAGCTGTCTCTTTTGCTACTCTGTGAATTCTCTCTTCTACCTTACAAGTGGTGGAGTGGGGAGTTATTTACTATCCTTGTTCTGTTAATTCTTCTCGTATAACTTTATTGGAATGCATAGGATATAATTGTAAGTTTTGTTTATAGATGGAAGTGGAGAAAGAGGTGAGAAGGATGCCAGCAAAATCACAACGTATCCACCAGGGGCTGTCCGCTTTGACTGTGAACTGCGAGCTGTACAAGTCAGTTGTGGATTTCACCATTCGGGTAAAAACAAATAAATCAATGTTATTTATAATACAGATTTTTTTTAAGGTTTTCATATGTGTCTTCACTGCGTTGTGTTCAATTTTTAATATGGATGTATGCAGGAGTGTTAAAAGTTGAAAATGTAGCAGGATTATTTTGTAGCCTACTACACTGTCATAGAGACATAGAATATCTTCAGTTAAAAGGGACCTACAAGGATGATCGAGTCCAACTCCTGGGCCTGCACAGGACCATCTCGAAGAATCACACTATGTACGTGGGAGTATTGTCCAAACACTTCCTGAACTCTTGTCAGGCTTCTGTGACCGCATCCCTGGAGAGCTTATTGCAGTGTTCAGCCACCCTCTGGGTGAAGAACCTTTTCTTAATATCCAGCCTAAACCTTCCCTGACACATTTTGTGCCATTTCGTTACATGCTCTAAAGTAAGATCACCACCCAAATCCCCACATCACCTCCCTGATTCCAGCAATGAAAGGCAACTTACTGTCCTTTGCTGTGAAAAGGACTGTAAGTATCATATGTTGAGTTGCATCAGAGCTTGTAAGCAATTTTGGAGTCAGTTTAAAACATCTGCATGACAGAGCTCTACTCCTGCATAGAGGTGCTAGTTGTGATGAGTTGTGGAATCTAGTCTGAGTCTCTTAGGAATCATTAACTACTTCTCAGAAGGGTAACCAGCACTGGTGCAGTGCCATGTCACGTGTGTATGTCAGAAAAATATTTTGTTGTTTTTCAGTGGTTTTGATGGAGAATGGTGATGTTTACACATTTGGATATGGGCAGCATGGTCAACTTGGACACGGTGATGTTAATTCCAGGTAAGTTGGTAATAAAAGGACATGATTGTGTATTACTTTACTGCTGCAAAAGAAGTGGCTAAATTTCTGGTTCTCTGTAGCTAGCAAGTGTGAAAATCCAAATATAGACCAAATAAAGTTGAAAAGCTCTTGTTCTGCACTTACTCCCCATAAGCCCTTGAATATAGATACAATAACAGTACTCTTGTACTGTATAAGTAATTTATTTAATACATGAAAGCTTCTGTGCATAGTTATTAGCATTGCTTTGATAATAGTTTGAAAGACTTCTGTCTCTTTAATTCTCCCTGCATATATGAGAATTACATTGAAGTCTCATTAAGATTTCATTATTTCTGTGAAATACTACATATACAATAATTCAAATAGTATGATATTGTAAACCTAGATTAACCTGTTCCTGTTAAATCATTGACAAGAGTTCACAGAATAATCACTGAATCACAGAATATTCTGAGTTGGCAGGGACCCGCAAGGATCATCGAGTCCAGTTTCTAAGCAAATGGCCTGTATGGGGATCAAACCCACAACCTTGGTCTTACTAGCACTGTGCTCTGACCAACTGAGCTAATCTCAGTTCAGTTATGATAAAGTCTCATCTTTTGCTCATCAATTATCTTTCAAATGAAATCCCTAAGCTTTGGTCTCAGCTGCATTTTGTAGTCACTTGTGTTGGGTGTTGGCAGAAGCGTTATGTGTGCTTTCTCTATGGTCAATGGAAATGGGGAAGTCAACAGAGCATGGAGAGCTATTTGACTAACCAGCCACTGCTTATATGCTTTAGGTATGCTTAGTAGCTCTGTAAACCTGATCTCCATTGACTACAGTGAGAGCATAGGTGTCTTTAATGCGAAGCTCAATCTCACCCTTACTATCTCATGCTTAGAGTCTCATCTGTTCATTAAAGTAAATAAAAAACCAGTGTCCTGCCATAAAAGGAAATGCGATTAAGGTCTTTGGACATGTACATATGCCATATAATGCACACAGCGGGGGTTTCTATAGTAGGAATCTTTGAGACTTCGTGTATGTCCAGTAGTGCTCAGTATCCTTATGTAAAAGGCATACAGAGTGGAGCATCCACGACCTGTCTTCAGTTCTCTCATTTCTCTTGTAGCAGCCAGGTGAAAATGACTGAACATCTATCCTCCTAATCTCTTTGGAGACTTCAAAACCCATTCTTTTGTCAAGTTCCTGAAGAAATCTTCATCATCTTAAAACTTGCATTGGATCACTAAGCCAAAGGGGGAGAGGGAAGAAAGGAAGTATACTGGAAATGTTGCCTTGTATTGGCTGCTGTGCCTGATAGTAGTCTCTGAACTGTTACCCCTACTCAGTTTGCATTAGACTGGTGAATACAGTCTGTGTTTCTGTCTATGGTGGAGTCATATCACAGACAAGTAGTTTGTTTTTCCTTCCTGGAAATTCTTGGGTATTTGTTCCAAGGAACAATGGCTTAAACTAGCAATTCAAGTTGCTATTAGAATAAGGCCAGTTTCTGTCTTAAAGACTGAAGAGGTACACACAGCAGTGCCATTTGTACTGGTAACTTACTGTCACCTATTTCCAGCTTTTATGAAATCACTTGGCTTTTCGGAAGGCTTTGGAGCTATCTGCTGTATTTGTCAGTATTTCAGGTGGTAAACCCCTACATCTGTTGCTTATTTAGATAGAAAATGGATGAAGACCAAATGTAGTTCCAAGTGAGATCCTAGAGGAGAATATGAAAAATCTTGTGCTGAAGGATAGTGCTTGACCAGAAGTAGAAGCTGAGGAGGTACAAGTGACTTGGCACAGACCTTTGTATCATTCTACATCAGACCCTAGAAAGTGTCTGAAAAAAGCCTTGAAGAAATTTGGAGTATGTCCTATGCATGAGAACTGGCTATAGTACTATATTGCTATTTAGCACCATCATTCAAATTATAATTTCTTCATTGATGTACTTCTTTTTCCAGCTTTTAGTAGAGATCTCTCCTCTGTCCTCACAGTAAGGGATTCAGAGAAGGAAACAGGGAATCCTTATGCAGAGTTCCACCTCAGTTGGGACGCAGTGGTGCTCAGATGGCCAGCTCCTGCCAGGTCAGTGGTATGTCAGTCATGCAGTGTGTCACATTGCCGTATTGACCTCAGGAAGAGCATCATCTTCTGAATCCAGGAACTGATACTCTACTGTATTTCTGGGGGAGAGAGAGAGAGAGAGAGAAGAGAGGAGAAAAAAAAAAGTAATATTTAGGCATCCTTTCAGAGACTTTTGTCTTGCAGTATAAAGATTTAGTAGTGAGACCATATTTTTAAAAGTCTTGAAAATGTTCAAGTATTTTGAATTCTGAACACCTGTTCAGACATGCCTTTCCCCTTAATTAAGGGGATTCTGGACTCCTCTGTTAGAATATTGTAAACACCACAAATTCTTCCTCTACTTCAGTAGGAATGAGGTAGATTACATCCCCTATCAGTAAGGTGGAACCATTAAATTAGTCTGTGTAGGCTTTTTGTTGTAAAATCCACAGTGGCAGGTGTTGATGAGCTATTCACTACATGAAAGAATTGTCAGTCTGTGCTTATATTCTCCTCAAATTAGATGCTGGTGAATAGAAACTCAGTGGAAGCAAGAAATGCTTTGCAGTATCTAGTCTTGGTGAAAAATAGCATGTATTGTGCTCAGGTAAGCAAAGGCCTGTTTGTTGCTGATGCTTCTCTCAAGAAGCTGGAACTTAAAACTCCAGGATCTTTCTATTATTGTTCAAAATTTGTCTGCATTTTTATGTACAAACTCTTGACTTCAGCACTCCAGTAAAAAGCATGGGACCTGACAGTCAAGCTCCAGAAATGGAATGACTGAAGTGATATGGTCTTGATAGGATTTTGCTTCCAAAGGTTCAACAATAACATAAAACAAAACTGATCAGACCTTCCATAGATGGTCTGCTATGTTTCACTTGAAGATAAAGAATAGAGACTATATCCTATTAATAACTCTAGGGGGGAAAAAAGTGATCCATCATCTCTGTTTGTTAGGACCATGTTTCTAAGTGCATTTTCTGATTATTTTATTCCAGTGCTGGAGTGCAGGTCATATTTACGTCTTTTCACCAAATTTCCTCTAAAATGCAGTCACCTCTAAAGTACAAAAATTTCAATTTTCTCTATAATGAAATTGTGCAACTCTGCTTGCAATGGACAGAAGTTGCTGCTGGTTTCCTTTCACCCACTACACAGTAACAGCTGCCAGTGAGCCCGTGTTTACAGCACCACGGTCAGCTGCCCCAAGTGACATGTTTTGGGACCAGGCAGGCAGCTGTTGGCTGCATAAGTACCACGGACAGCGATTGTTCAAACAGGTCATGCATGATGAATTTTCAGAGATTACAACTGCTCTCAGAAATGCTTACCCTTTGGGATGGAAGAGGGTTTCCATGTGGACAGCCAGAATGCATCTGGACCTTCTTCAGGATCCTGACTTAGCTGATGCATGTATATCTGCTCAATTATTCAGCAATTGTTATGTTTTCCCAAGAGATCTCAGTTTACTTTCTCTATAGCTGAGGTTCGTCTTTTGTGATTGATCTGTGTCATATCCAGAAGCCAAAGATTCTGTGACTTTAACACCAGAATGTCTTTCCACTCCATCCCAGAAGCATAGTCCTTGTTTTCTTTGATTCAAATGGAGAAACCTTGGCTGTTAAAACTTTGCCCAGAGTCTCTCAGACTCTTCAGTATCTATTCTTGAGCTTTCCTGTGTTGAGTTTCAGAGGGATAGGGAAATACTCAATAGTATCACAGGTTTTAAATTCCATGTACACTAGTCAAACTGGCTTACTGTATTTTTTGAAATCCTCCTTCTTTTTATGAAGTGAAAACTAGTTTTCTACAATTCATGTTTATTTTGTGATGTAGTTAAGTACCTTAAACTTTTTTTCTGTTCATTTCTAAATGAACTGTTAGATTGTAGTTGGCCATTCCAAAAGCTGGGTGATCTTAATGAAAAAGCTGTTTTAAGAGGATAATGTATTTCATCTCTCCACACTAGGTGCTTATTTGATTATGTTCTGCTGTTGCCAAGAGACTATGAAACACAGCATTCATATAACATTGCTGATAGATTCAATTGGAAAAACAGAAAGATAAATAGTTATGATGATAATAGCTTAGTTTTTAAGCATCAAAAAGATGAAATATTCACTACTTTTTTTTATAAATATATGATTGATATTCCATGCCTGCAGCTATGATAATTTTAAGGGAGGGGAAAAAAAACCTTATGATAAAAATACTTCCTTTTAACAGGAATGCTTTTGGATTAGTTACTAGTTATGTTTTATTTATATTTTGATGTCTTTTTGAGTTTCCTTAAAGTTAACGAGAGGCAAATGTAAACTTTTTGTTTTTAAAATTTCATCCTTGGTGCTGCTAAACTTTGCTCTGTGTCCATGTATAGTCATAATGATGTCCAAATTCATGTGCCTATAGACCAAGAAATCTCCTAAATTTGAGTTATTATCCTAAATTCGTCATGTCTTACATTCTCTACTTAATTTTATTCTGCCCTTCAGTCCCTCCATCTCCACTAGTCACCCACTGAAAGCTACATTTACCACCAAAGAATAATTCTTCTGTGTACCTGTGTTCCTCCTTCTTCAGGTCATCAACCTATCTTCATGCTACATTCCTGGGTTCCACATTTTCATATGTTCACATCTTCCCATCTATCCTTTTTCTGCTGAACACATGATGCTTCACCTTCCTCATACTTTCTTGACTTCTATTTTACCTGTAATTCAGCCAAAATCAGAACTTTGAGATGAACCATCTTTTTGCACAACAGCTGCTAAACAATCACTAGGTAACTGTGGGCTGACCCTTTTTTATTCCAGTATAAAACAACCTGTTCTTATTTTAGCTTAGCCTACTTTTGAAAGGCTGTGTTTGAAAGTAAGTTCAAATAGTGCTGTTATCCTCTGTATAACTCTGAGCCCAGTTCCCAAACATAAAATTATGTGAGAATAACTTGTTCTTCAAATTCACAGTCTTTCTAACTCCACAGGAAATTTGAAGTCTAGGTAGACATTCATTATGGGATTCAAAGTCTTGTAGGTTTCTGTTTACTTTGTTGGGATTGAAATAAAAATTTAATATCTCATACTTCTTTTTATCTTTTGTGCTCTTTCAGTTCTAAGTAATCAGTCAGGTTTTCTGTGCATCTTGAACACCCTGTCATTTTTTTTCCGTTCATTTTTACTGAAATGGAAAGTTTATTTTCTTATGCCTGTCCGTATTTGGGAGACAAGTGGATTAGACCTTTTCATATCTCTCTGGAAAATAGTTTGGAGGGGTCTATTCGTTATTGAGTCTGAGTTTGATGGGAGAGGAGCTGATGAACAGGAGTAGACCTTTATTTCTTTTATAATTCCCTGGACAGTGATCTTGAGAGGGCTGTAGCAATATTGCTGCTGGTAACTGTACTTGAGTATCAGCCATATAAGGCTTCGATTGCTTCCAGGGGTTTTTTAAGTGCTTAAGTAGAGTTCTCACAACATATTTTACTGCTACATTTTATTGCAATATATTTTGTATTAATACAAAAATACACACATTTATATATTATTGTATCTACTCAGCTGTAATTCTACAATTATATATTAAATTAATAATTCTTATTCTATGCTAATTTCTGAATTTAACTGAAGAGAAGGTCCTTGATCCATTTTCCTGTAACAGAAGGGCATAAACTTAACTGTCTGGTGCAGTCTTTCAAACCTCTGTTTTAATATGTAAGATGTTTCTTGGCTCTAATTTGCTACAGTATGTGAATCGAGTGAATATATTTCACAGTGATTGAAATATTTGTAATGCTAATATATGTTTTAAATGCTGCATGACCATGTGTTGATACAGAATTAATTTTTTTTATATAGGGGATGTCCCACTCTGGTGCAAGCATTGCCAGGTCCTAGTACACAAGTTACTGCTGGGAGCAACCATACAGCTATTCTCTTAATGGATGGCCAGGTTTTCACATTTGGAAGTTTCTCAGTAAGGAAACGTTATTTGCTTATGGGAATAAGCTGGTAGTTAATGTGTTGTTGAGAGACCTTTCAAGATGGCTTATACTTGCTCTTATAGAACTATGCATGACTTCTGCATGTCTTTTGTGCCTGTTACAGTTTAAAATGTAGCCTTTAACATTGTTCTGGTTAGAAAAGCATAACGCCAGGAATTCTTCATAGGTTTTTTATATTTTAATGAAGATGGTGGTTTAAAACCATCTTAAAAGTGTTATTTTATAAGGTGCACCAGTTTTCCCAAATTCTTACTGTTTCAAGCTTGGTTCTAAGTAAATGTTGCCTATTCTATTACCTGTCTCCATTCACTAGAAAAAGGTGTCCTGGTTTCTTTCATAGAAACTGCAGTGAGTTGCAGAAGTTCTGCTTACACTTGAGGGGAGGGGTTATTGCTCAGTATAACACAGCATAACTCCAGTAGTCTTTCATATCCACATGGTGTATATTTTCCACATGGTGTCCATGTGGAATCCATTCTTATGTTCACTAAATAATCTTTTAAACATTGTTTACTTCCCCTTGTGCCTCTCTGTGTTTGCAGAGATGCCCCTCATAGCGATCTCTGCAGTCGTCTGTTGTTTGCACGTTCCCTCTAATATTTTTATTGGGGTCTTTTTGGCAAAAGCTATAATATAGGTATTGAGTTATTTTTACATGCTTTAAAAACTTATGTACTGCCAAACACAACAGAAGAGAAATTTAACCTTTTGAAATCATTTTACAAAAAAAAATTTAAAAAGTGAAGGCTGAAATTTTGGAAGCAGAAAGTCATATTTTGACTCATTTAAAAGTGAGTAATATTTTGTAGTTTTTCAAACTTTAAGCAAGAGCTTTGGTGTCTGTGTTCCTGTCAAAACTGACATGGACATGTAAAGGTTTAAGCTTTGTTGTCTTACAGTGAAACCTCGCCTCTGAAAAACCAAGTTCACTCTCAGAAATGGGATATAAAAGCTTGTCAGTTGACTGAGGGTTTTTTCCCCCTTCTCTAAAAGAAAAAATAAGTTAGGCCATATTTAGACCACTTGTTTTTTTGTCTGGTTTTAATATTGTAGTGCTTTAAAGTTTGCTGAAAGCGTCATAAAGTCAGGACAAAATCAAAACAAAGCATGTTACTTGAAAATGTCTTCACTAGGTTTACTTACATTATGAAGAAAGAAAGATGAGTAATGTGCTGGACAGAAGTCATTTGCTGTATATACATATTTCTTTGCTCTAATCACTTCATTGGCATGCAATGCATTTTCTGTGCCTGAGGGAGGTAGATGGAGCCTGAGCAGGTTTATTGCAGCAGTTCTTTCTACATACTTAGGTGCAGTATAGGAACTGTGGGTCCATCTCAGTAACTGGTTATACATAGAGGTACGGCCCTAGATCTCCAGATAAGTGTTAATGAGCATGGGCAGAGGTGCTTGCTGAGGCACTTTATGCTTTTTTTAGCTCAAGTTTGACTTGCTGATTGATTTCTAGGTACTTTTAAGAGGTATTTGCTCTATAAAACTTAGTCCATATAAATTCAGAATTGAGTGGAACTTAGACTGTCTCTATCTGAAAAGAGGGCATTTTTTCTTATTAATGTATTCCTTGTTTAGCACTGACGTTAACCAGATATTGAACATTGTAGGAAAATAATACTTTTATATTTGATTCTGAAGATAGAGAGGAGGTTTATGCATCATCAAGAACTTGAGTTGCATTTAACAAAAAAGGGTTTGTTTTTTTTAAAAAACCTAACTGAAAAGGGAAGAGTATATCTGTCAGTAACTTGTTCCTTGTAGTTAAATGTGTAACGCCTCACTTGGAGCAGCCATTGCATTTTGAAAGTAGTTTTGTCGTAAAGTCTCCCAGTTTACCAGTTTTGTATGATGGAACTATTGAAGTAATTTACCCATCTTTGAGACTTACTGTCACTTACTGATTCTTGCATTCTTTCTACAGAAAGGTCAGCTTGGCAGACCAATTCTGGATATGCCCTACTGGAATGCAAAACCAGCACCTATGCCTAATATAGGCTCCAAATATGGGCGCAAAGCTACATGGATTGGAGCGAGTGGAGACCAGACTTTTCTCCGGATTGATGAAGCTCTCATTAATTCTCATGTGCTTGCTACATCAGAGATATTTGCAAGCAGGCATATAATAGGCAAGAACTCTTCTATATTGTTTTAAATGCTTATAGAAGTACTGGAGAAAAAAATGGGTTCAGTTGTGTAAACAATAGAGGAGCGACAAGTCAAAAACATGAATGGAGAGTGAAAATATTTTGGCCTTCTAGTTTTACTGCATATGATGATCCTGGCTTCTTTAGAAATACATTTTTTATTAAAAATAATAATGTAAAAGTCTAACCTTCACTTGCATTTAAATCTTACTACTGTTTATTTTTTTGTTGTAGCAGTGTATCTGTTCTTCTCTACTGTATTACATGGCGTTTTCTAAGCATGAAGCAATAATGAGTGGAGTCTTCGTGTTTGTTTGCTCTTTTTGCTCCCTGATCTAGGTTTGGTACCAGCTTCAATATCAGAACCTCCTCCTTTTAAATGCCTTCTGATAAACAAAGTAGATGGCAGTTGCAAAACATTCAATGATTCTGAGCAGGAAGACCTTCAAGGTTCTGGTGTGTGTCTGGATCCTGTCTATGATGTTATTTGGAGGCAAGTGTGGATTATAGCTATTAAAGTAGTAATACAGAAATCTTTTTAAAATGTTTTGCAAGGCTGGAGATTTAATTATACTTATTTTCCCAGTAAATGAAAAACAATTTTTAGTCTTCCATAAATATTTTTCACATTTTTTGGATGGTTTGTTCAAGTAAGCCCAAAACAAACATGTTCTATTGCCTACATTTTTTAAATTTCTTTTTTGCATCATTCTCATTCCAGTCTCATAATATTTTGGGGATTCAAATCTGTTCTGTTTCTTTACTCTCTTTATTCCCTTTCCTCCATCTACTTAACACTTGACTGAGTAACTTCCTTGCCATATTCAGCTGCCATATATGTGTCTGAAATTGTCATTCTTCTGTCAGGTATTAGTGGTTAAGACTTGAATAGAAGAAGGGGTGGAACAATGGTATTCTTTTCAGTTCTGACATTTTGGGAGGTCAAAATAAAAGTGTTTATTTAAGATGGCATAGACATTCAGACTAATTGTATTTATTTCAGTCTTTGGAATGGAGTCTTTGAGCAAGTGTAAATAGTAAGCCTTTGTTCCAAAGCAGAATCATAACATCCAGTTCTTCTGTAACAATTTAAAAGCTATGTTAGCTAGGATTTAGGAGAGAAATCTGAACTTCCATCTGAGTTCAAGAGATTGATGATGTTTAAATTGTTTGAACAAAACCAGTTCGAGTAATGTAGGGAACCAGCTAGTCAGCATTCATCTGGAAAAGACAGTATCTCATAGGATCATGTCTTTAAAAGCTGCTTGCATCCTACTTTGGATATCTTCATCCAAAATTGAAAGTCAAGAACTTAACAGCCAATTAACATGGAAGCATGTGTTTGCCAGGCATGTTTGTTTATGACATAGGAAGTACCTTGGATGGTTGTTGTTCTGCTTTATGCACAAGCCCAGGATTGTTTGAATCTCATTGGTTAAGTACCAGGTCTTACTTAAATTATGCTGAGATTAGAAATAAGAGTAGCACCCACGTCCCTTAGAGCTCTGTACTTTCAGCATGTTTAAATCCACTGAAAGACTCAATTAGTGAAAAAACTCAGTTATCAATGGCCATGGGAATGCAGCAAGCTTCACAGGAGGCAAGTAATAATACTCAATTTGCAGACAATGAAATGATTATTCAGCTTGAGGAAGTCCAAAGTCACATGTTAGATTTTTATTATGGTTAAACATGAATTGAGGTGTCCTGTCTTGCAGTATTTTGGGGACTGTAGACCTAAATCTAGAGCTTAAATACTTAACTGAAGAGTGAATTCTTTGAGACTGTGCAGATTTATTTCTCTGTTATATCCCTTTCTTGTTCAATAGGAAATACTAAAACAGTCTGAAGAAGAGAAATGTTAATAAATATGCCTATTAGTAGTTAAATACTTGGTATATTGTTATTTCTGGACATTTTAATTCATGCCTATTTAAATGACGGATTCAGTTTCTAGTACAGAGACAGAATTCTGATGACATACATTTTAAACATTTCTTCAAAGTTTTGTGACTTAATTTTTTAGTGAAATTCAAGAGGTTGTATAATGTCATATGTGTGTATAAATTTGAACATTGCTATCTTGTTGAAATCCTGAATACATATGGTGCCTTTTAATATTTTTAGTTAAAAGTTTTTCTTTCTCCATTAGATTTTTAAAAGTGTACCAAGTGAAAATTCCTTTTGTGCTTATTCAGAACACTCCCACAGACTTACATCTTCTTACTATTGCTTCCTTTTACATCGTGGTTTCAAAGATTTCATTTTCTTTTTCTATGTGTTAATCTATATTATAGAAAGTCTTTGTATTCCCTTGTTTATGCTGCCCTTTTTTATAATCACTTAAAAACTCATGAGGCAATGTTACTCATTTAAAAAAGCCCAAACAAAATATGTTGGATTCATCAAGATTTTTTTACTCTTACTTGAAGGTCAGCCTTTTACTTTCACTTGGCATTCATAATTTTTGAGCACATGTGCCATTCCATTTAGTACTTTGCTAGTTACTTCATACTTCTTAATAGATAATACTGTTTTACCATTTATTAGCTTTGAGAAATGGCTTAAAATTTTCTGAAATTTGTAAACCCATAATATGACTGTTTGACTTAAAGTACAATAATGTTTTCATATCTTTTTGTTTGCTAGAGTGTTAAGCTAGTAAAGTTTTCATGTATTTGCAGTAGTGATGCTTGATTTCAGGAGTTTATACCACAAGATCCATTTTACATTAAATATCTTAAAAATTTAATTATCCGTTAGATTTTGTATTTTTTCAGTAGATGAAAAGTTTTGTTAATTCTGGTTTTTCTTGCTCTAGGTTTCGCCCGAATGCCAGGGAACTGTGGAGTTACAACGCAGTAGTTGCCGATTCCAGGCTTCCCTCAGCTCCAGACATGCAATCCCGGTGTAGTATTTTGAGTCCAGAACTTGCTCTGCCAACAGGTTCCAAAGCTCTAACCACCAGATCTCATGCAGCTTTGCATATTCTAGGTATACATTTATAGTTGATGAGTCAGAACCTTCGATGAAATAAAGTAACATAACTTAATGTATAAACAAACTGTAATCTAAAAACTTCCTGAAGTTTTTCAGTTAAAATTTTACTGTAGTCTTTCACCATTGCTCTTAACACTTATAATTTGGCTGATGTAGTTATCTTCTTCCATCTTAATGATGTTAGAGGATTTTAGAGTTCTGGTGGAACTTGTTGTTAGATGCCAGCATAATAAAGTAAGAGGCCTTCCTAGATGATCTTTTTGGAAAGACTGCAGAATAAAGTCAGTACTCTTAACCTGGAGTCTCAAAAAAAAGAACCCAAACCTAAAAAAGTGCTCTTCAATAAGTTATTTTTGTTTTAAAGTAAATGCAGTATATAAAATTAAAATACAATCTTTGCAGCGTCGTATAATGAGTCACTAAGAGAAATATGATTTCCTTTTGTAGTTTTTTTGTAGTCTAAAAATGCAAAAATTAATTCCACCGTGTTCATGTATAAACCGACCATATGCAACATACCCAGTACTTAAAAGCACAGCTTTGGAAGTGATTTTAACTCACTTGTCCACTGATTGTGATAAGTCATCTCTTCCTTGACCTGCTCGCTTCATTGTGTGCTAGAGATGGATAACTCCCAACTTGAACAGTACTTTTTTGTGTCTCAGTCAAAGTAAGGCATGTTAGGTACCCATATGTATGAAAAAAACACCTTTTGTGAAGACTTTAAAATCTGCTCCTAATTCAGTTACTACTTCAAATCTTTTTGGGTAATACTGTAATTGTAAAAAGGAAAAAATTGTTACTGGCAATTTGTTTGCCGTTGGAAAAGTTGCAAAGTAGGTTTAATCACATTTGTTTGTTATTCTGGACAAGAAATTAAATGAAGTTGATCTTCAGCAGCAAGCCTTGAGATTCTGCAGCAATGACCCTTGACCTAATCAAAAGTATAAAGCTACTCGGTAGCATATGTGTGGTTTAGGGACAAAACAGATTGCTTTGATTTTCTTAACTAGTATTCATTTCCGTTTCAATCAACAGTGAGAAATTTTGGGTTCTTTTTGGTTTTGCTTTCTTTTAGGTTGCCTTGATACTTTGGCTGCTATGCAGGACTTAAAAATGGGTGTTGCAAATACAGAAGAAGAGACTCAAGCAGTAATGAAAGTTTATTCTAAAGAAGACTATAGTGTTGTTAACAGATTTGAAAGTATGTACACACTAAAATTGTATAGCACAAGCTGATCAGCTTGCAAAACAAAAGACTAAGATTAATTATATTTTTGTTGGGGGTTTTTTTTGCAGGTCATGGAGGAGGCTGGGGTTATTCAGCCCACTCAGTAGAAGCTATCCGTTTCTGTGCTGATACGGATATTTTGCTAGGTGGTCTTGGTCTTTTTGGTGGTAGAGGTGAATACACTGCTAAAATAAAGGTGGGAATTTTTATTTTGTTTTAAGCAATATTATGTCTCAAAATCAAAACTTCAGTAGTACTATCTAAAACCACAACTAGTTTTATTTCTTGATGAATGAGTGGTTTTACTGTATGTGTAAAGCATTATGCAGGCACAGTGGATGGAGTAGAGAGCTGAGAATTACCATTCTTACTTATCATGAATTGGCCCATTCTTACCTTCACTAAATGCTGTGCCATCTTAAGAGATATCTTGGGCAGGTATGTTAGTGGGCTGAATGCTTCTGTGATCTATTTACACAGAGCTCCAAGGTCCACCAGCAGAAAATTGGTGTTGTGGGCTTCAGGTTAAAATCACATCCTGTGTGATGTACAAGGAGCTGTTATCAAAAGCAGAAAAAGAGTCCTTATCAGGAGCCATTGCTTTCCATTTTCCCTGCCACTTCTTTCTCTGGATAGCTTCTGGGCTGGGATTCTTCAACTGAGAGCAAATGTCACCAAATACAATTAACTCTGTGCCAAATGTAGGGATGATTACAGGTGGAGCATGTGTGCTGATTATTTTAAAATAAATAAACCTGGCTTTGGATAAATAAACCTCAGAGAAACACACACTGTGGTAACAGAGCTCTGGTTTTGGATAAGTGTCCTCTGCTCCTATATTTAATAAGGATTTTGGTAACTCCATGAAAAACAATTGTGAAAGAAGATGTTACAGCTGAGATTTCTATTAGATGTTTGTATTTGTATATTCAGAACATGTTATTGTTGTTAGTTGTCATTTAGTGGGTTACTGAATTTTCTTCCTCTGTTTTCAGATGAATAGGTATTGAGGTTTGTTCTGGGGAAATGGATGACACATGCTTAGCAGTAACATTTGCATAAGTCAACAGGAAATCCAAAATAAGCAGTTGCACTTTATTCTAGTTTAACATAATCACTGAGAATTGCAAATGACTAAGTACAGCCAAGAAACTTAACGTTAGTCATGTGTTTTAAATACTAGAGGTAATAGTGGTATGAAAATACTCTATTATTATATTTTCAATTTGTTTAGGATTAGCTTATAGTCAAGATAAGATTTGCCAGACCTGCCAGAAATAAACAGTGTATTAAACAGGTATTTGCAAGAGAAGTCATAGACGTGTATTTTGGTCCTTTTTCAAACTCAGCAAACGGTAGAAATTTTTTTAAGTAAGAAAACAAAGTTCTCTTAGTAAAGGTATCATGTTTTGTCCCAGTCACCAACTGTTTATAATACTGTTGACTATCTCTGCTAAACTGTCAAGCTGTCCCTTTCCAGAGAAGCTGAGTATATCTTATGTTTATATAGTGCATTTCAGTCTGTGATGGAAAACCTGCACCTTCTGCCCAGCTTTGCCTTTTTTAGATGCTGTGCTTGTGTCTTTCTTGCAAGATTTAGGGAGTTTTTCCTCCACTTAAAAATATATCTGGACATAAGGCTGGGAGGTCAGTGTCAGTTGCTATTTCCCAACAGTTAATGCCTGACTTCCAAATGGGATTTTGCCTGTCAGTGATATTAGGTAGTAGTTATTTTTGGGAAGGAGAAGGAAGAGAAGTGTATGGTTTCCAGAACTGCCAGACACGAAAAAGCGGTATTGTGAGGTTTCTAACTCCTAGGACATAATTTTACCTTTTTTCTTACTTCTCCAGTTGTTTGAATTGGGTCCAGATGGGGGAGACCATGAGACAGATGGAGACCTTCTTGCTGAGACAGATGTCTTAGCATATGATTGTGCTGCCAGGTAAGATGTTTAGCTTACCTACTTATACCTGCTTCTTGATCTTTATTTGTGCTTTCCCCATACACATTTTAATATCACTTTAAATATCAACAGAGATGATCTACATCATTAGAATTTTGTAGTAAGTGATATAAAACTTTAAAAGAGTGTGGGGAAATAGTAAAACACCACATACATCCCCAAACCATTATGGTATTTAAATTAAAAGACAATAAATAATCTAATTCTTGCTCTTGTATAAATCCAAGTCAAATCCCATCTTCCTGTGATGAGATGACACGACAAAATATTGCAGCAGCTCTTTTGTGCATATGTTGTAACTGCTTTTTAATTCCCTGTAATGAAGTAATTTAAAATTCAAATGATACATAATTAATTCTTTCAGGTTTAAATCTTTCATATCAATCCCCTAAATATATATTCTATTACTTTCTTTAATAGTCATTGTAATTACTAAGAATTTATGTATAAGTTCTTGTAATTTACAAATGTTTTCTGAACTCGAATTAATATTATATAGTATCTTATAATTAATACTTTACTTGCAGTATTATATATTAAATGTAATTGGGTTTGTGTGTGTTAATTTAACTTAATGTCTCCTTACTCTGTTTGGCATTGATATCTGATTGTTTCAGAATTCAAGATCAAGCTAGACTTAGGCATTTGTAGGTCCTTCTGAATTATTCTTTTTTAATTACTACAATATTTTTCAATTAAAAACTTTTGGGTTTTGAATATAAATAGATACAACAACTTAATTCTGTTACTTCTCAATTTCTTTTATAATGAGGGTGTAGTTTGTTAAAAGTTAATATCAAAAATAATTCACATCTAACATTTTCCAAAATTTACTTCTCCCAGAGAGAAATATGCAATGATGTTTGATGAGCCAGTACTCCTGCAAGCTGGCTGGTGGTATGTAGCCTGGGCAAGAGTGTCAGGACCTAGCAGTGATTGTGGATCTCATGGCCAGGCCTCTATTACTACAGATGATGGGTATATATTTTTTTCTACATTTTTTATTGAAAAAGAAAAGCTCTAATATGACTTGAATAATAATTGGGTTATTTTTCTTTCAGTGTTGTATTTCAGTTTAAAAGTTCCAAGAAATCAAATAATGGTACAGATGTGAATGCAGGGCAGATTCCACAATTACTATACAGGTAATACTTTAACCTCTGGAACAATTTACGGACATGTTTTTAAAATAGAAATATAATATTAATTATAATCATGTTTTCTGAAAACGTTACTGTATTAAGCGAAGGAAATCAGTACCTGAAAAATGTAGGGAAAACTTAGTGTCTTTGAGAAAAGTAAAAAATAATTCCCACATTTACTTCCGTGCTATTTTTCTTGCAGTCATCCTGCATGAGTCTTGAGATGTTCATTTACATCTGTAGAACCTCATGATTTCATATAACATGAGTAATATTTTTTGCTAGTTGGGAAGAACTCTATTTGGTAGCCCTCAGTTTAGGAACTGTATACTATTGAACAGACGATTTTAATGAAAAAAAAAAGCAAAATCAACAATGAACTGTGCTTTACAAAAAGTTACCATAAACTTATCATTGCCATGATGTTATGTAACTCTGTTTTCATAACCAGGAACTCTTTCACTGTGTTGATAATATATTTTACAGATTTCCTCAGATACATGCAAGACCTGATTTTTATATTTTGTGTGTGTGTGTATATAATTCCCCTGGCCCCCACGCCCCACGATTCTGAAAGTTGGAATTCTTTCATACCAGTTCTCTTGCTATGTCCTTTCTAAGTGTGTCCTTTTCAAGGCTCCTTCACAGAACAGCTCACTTCTGCCACTAAGCTTTCTGTCCATAGACACCCTGTCTCTGGTTTCATCTTTTCAACCTTTCTCTGAAGGTTTCATTTTGATGTGCATGAAGTCCTGGCAGGACAAATTCATCATCTGGGTGATTTCTGTGGAGAGATGGCTGTAGCCAAAAGGCAAACAAGCCTTGAGGCCTCTGAAGACCAATGAGTGGCACAAAAGGGAAGGTGCTGCAGTAATGGATGCTGTCTGTATTTTTAACCTCCACATATATTCTCCTTCCACAAAAAGAGTGTTCTTTAAGGAATAACGTTTCTAGTCTTGATGTCATCTGAAGAAATACGGTAGATGCTTGTAATAATTGCATGTAATTAAATCTCAACCTCATTTTCAATTGTCACAGTACTGCCAGTTGAACAGAATTCAAGATACTTGGTTACTGGTCTAGAAGGATTAGGAAACTGGAGGAAGTTATGTTGAAACTGAACATTTTTTGAATAGTTATGTTAAACTTTTTTCACTTCGGTTTTTTTCCACTTGGACAATAAAAACAGTGAAAACTACAAAAAGTAAATAACAAAAACACCAAACCCAACCCAAAACTCTACTAAAAGTAAAAACTGGAGATTTCAACTAAGTTCTTAAAATTGTTCTTCCAGGTTGCCAACAAGTGATGGCAGTGCATCCAAAGGAAAACAGCAAACTAGTGAACCTGTACATATTTTAAAGAGATCTTTTGCCAGAACTGTCTCGGTGGTGAGTACTATTGAGAATCTTCTGTGTTTTCTGCAAGTTCATACATAGTTAGGAAACTGAAAGATGCAGATGTGGAAATCATGACTGTTTTGTGTTTGCTTTCTCAAGCAGAAGTTAGGTACACTGATAGATAGACTATTTCAGTTTTTCACTTTTTCTGAAGATTTCAGATGTCACTTTTAGATCTAAACTAAGCTTGGTATTGACCTGAGGATGAGAGCCTAGAAATGTGTTTACAAGGTTAAGCTACTTGGTTTGGAGTTTTCTAGGGGGAGGGGAATTGGGGTGGAGCTTGTTCTCACTGGTTGTTTTCAATGTGCAAGCCTCACTTCCTGCTAAAAAATCAATATTAGCAGGCTTTTTAGAAGTTTGAGGGAGCTTTACTGGTCTCTTTCATGGCTTTTAGATTACTGGCACTAATTAGTCACTGGTGAGATTTATCTTCCTCTTAGATGCATTCCAGTTCACGTTGAGAATCAGATAGCGTTTAATTAAACTTTGGTAAACTGAGGTAAGGAGTACTCATAGGCACAGTGAGTGAACTGCAACTGCTTATAGAAGGTAGTCTGCAGCTCTTCACATACAAGGGGGCTAGTCAGATTTTGAGAAATCCTGCTTTAAGTTGAAATGCAATAATATCATGCAGGATAAGGTCAATTCTGTCTTTGTGTTTTTGAAGTATAGTCCCTTATCTGTTGCAAGCAGTGATTGTTTTATTTTCAGTTCTATCCCGGTTTTTACTTTATGCTGCATTACACATAGTGTCAGTATTCTCCATGGATAGTTATATACAAGTTATTGCCTCCATATGGACAGTCACAGTCTGATTTTCTAAATCAGCTCACTTTCTTTCATTTATGTATTCTCCATCTCTTCACTATTCTCTAATGATGAGGATGATCTTCTCCTGTTAGGTTTCTTCTAAGAATGTATTATCTACATGATTTGCATTTTTAGTAATCATATTATCAACATATTAATATCTACTCTTAATATATGTTTGCCTAAAAATATTTGCATTAAACTATGAACTTCTGTGGATTTTAACACCACAGTGTATCCTCTCCATTATCTTGCTGCTCTTACCCTCCCCATAGATATGAACCAAGATAAGAGGAGAGTTTTGGCTTTCTGAAGTTTCTGGAAGCGTTTTACATCTAACTTTGAACAATCAGTTTGATTGTTGCAACTTGAAGGTGTTCAACACCACTTTTATTTTGCTTTCTGAGGTACAACTTCGTGAAATTATTGACCACATATAATAATAATAATAGTAGAAACAAAACTTGTTAAATCCTCAGATTTTTTGTGAACTATGATGTGCTTCTGTTTAGCCTTCAAGTACTGTCAATGTCACATAGTGGCCACGGTCCTGCAGTTCATAACTGTTCAAAACCAAAGTGAAGACAGCCTTGATAAGTCTTTACTTTATGACAAGAGTGTATTGTGTCAAATGTGTTTTCATGCTATCTGCCTTTCATCTAATACTGATGCAGAATGGTCATTTCTTGTCTTTTAACACAAAATCTATCTTCCTGAAATAGGAATGCTTTGAATCTTTATTGAGCATTCTTCACTGGAGTTGGACAACACTGGTGCTGGGAGTTGAGGAGCTTCGTGGGCTGAAGGGTTTCCAATACACTGCTACTCTTCTGGATTTAGAAAGGTTGCGTTTTGTGGGCACTTGCTGCCTGAGATTGCTGAGGGTCTACACCTGTGAAATATATCCAATATCAGGTATTCCTGTTAGTTCAATGTTTCATATTTATCAGCAAATAATCTACAGGATATTTAAAGTTTGATATAAGTATTTATGTAGGATATCATATAAAATACAATTGCTCACACAGATGGTTTTATTGGAGCAATTAAAAGACTTGCTGTCAGAAACAGGGTATTTTCAATTTTCTGCATAATGAAGGATCCCAGTACCACATGTTTACACTGTAACCTGTGTATTTTAATGTTAATTTCCTCTTTGACTTGTCAGTTGAGTTTTTTTTGGACTATTTATATCTTCTTTTTCCCGTTTCTGTACATAGTGTCTGCTGTGGTGGTGAGCACAGTGTGAATTTGAAAGTTTTCATGCCTGTACTTTAACAATGCTTGTACTAAAACACAGCATATATTATAAAAGACCAGAAATGTGGGAGTTTTTAATGTTCAGGTTTCTTTGATAGAGTTTAACACCCTTCACTGTTTTACTTTTGGAATTAACTTCTCTGAATGTAGATTCAACAATGTTGCTTAATTCCAGTTTTTCTATTTGCATGTAAAATTTTAACATGAAAATGTTTCATTATTGTACATTTAATGCTCCTCTTTGTGTAATCTTCTAGCTACAGCTAAGGCAGTTGTAGAAGAAACCAGCAAACTAGCAGATTGCATTGGAAAAACTAGGACCTTGCTGAGAAAAATTTTATCTGAAGGAGTTGACCATTGCATGGTGAAGCTGGACAATGATCCACAAGGATATCTCAGTCAGCCTCTCAGTCTTTTAGAAGCTGTTCTTCAGGAATGCCATAATACATTCACAGCTTGCTTCCATTCATTTTATCCAACACCAGCTCTCCAGTGGGCATGTCTTTGTGACTTGCTGAACTGTTTGGACCAGGTACATGAAAATTGCACGAGTAAATATTACAGCTTAGCTTGCCCTTTTGCTCAAATTGAAGCCAAATAATGCTTAAAATTGTTAATAATTTTTTGCGTTTATCCTGATTAGCAACTTGAGTTCTGTTGTCTTTTGGTTTTTTCTTTTTTTTTTTTAATGACTGGGTATTGGATTTGTTTCTGGTTTTGTTTGTTTGGGGTGTTCTGTAAATGTAGTTCAACAAAAGCCTAGGAACTTTGTCTTCTTTAGCTTTTAAGATTCTCTGTGGGACAGCAAAGAAAATTTGTGGTGCTGGTAACTGTCAGCACCTGCTTTTTTTCAATGTTGAGGCCGTGCCTTACATGTGCTTACTCTTGCTGCATGTTGTCTAAGAGCATCCATGTGGTATTTTTTATCACAAATACTTGAATAATTCCTCATTATTAAACATTACAGCAGTGCTGTGATCCAGCCAAGTACATGAAAAGCAGCTGGAAATACTGTTCTATAATCAACGACTTTCTTCGGGGTGTTTTGCTTATTGTGAATGAGCATCCCACATCTAAACAATGTAGTTGGTTGCTTGCATTGCTTGTGGTGAGATGTAAACAGTTTGTTGCTTTGCATGAAAATTCATTTAGCATATGTTCTTCAAGGAAGAATCAGTTCTTTAATGTATTACTCTAATTAAGTTGTTTAATTATAATTGTTAATTATAAGAAATGCCTTGTCTTCAAAGGATACCATAATTTCAAAAGTAATATTAAATGGGTTTATTATTTTAAAATATGCCAACCAAGAAATTCTAATTACTCCAGTACTGAAGATCTAAATTCGAGTTTATGAGAGAAGGTAATGTAAAATTCATAGGAAAGCTTTCTCTAAATTATTTTTATAATTATGATAAAGCTGGAAATTTCCTTTCAAAAGTAGTTTCTCTCTTGTTTCAGTGCAATGGTGCCATTCTGTTAATTTCTTTTTATGTCTTTAGGACATCCAGGAAGCAAACTTCAAGACCTCCAGTAGTCGGCTGCTTGCTGCAGTCATGTCTGCTCTGTGCCACACTTCAGTAAAGCTGACCTCCATCTTCCCAATTGCTTACGATGGAGAGGCCTTGCTGCGCTCCATGGTGAAACAAGTCAGCACTGAGAATGACTCTGCTCTGGCCCATCGCTTTCCTCTTCTGGTTGCACACATGGAAAAACTTAGTCAGGTTAGGATGTATTCTAGAAGTTTAATGACTTCTCTTACTTTGCAACAAAAAGCTGTTATGTACCTTGAGGTTTTTGCTTGATGGAAATGTAGATGAATTTGCCTAAGTGTTTTCTTTCTGAAAGGCTTAGTTCAGAAACTTAACTATTTTTTCCAATTTTCAACTTTTTGTCTGAAATATTCCAACTGTATCTTCTTTGGAGAATGTCTGAGCAAAAATGGTTCTTATCTTGGAATATTAAATTGGAAGAAATACCCTTTGGAGTAGTATTCTGTTGCATAGTGTTTTCTGCAACAATTTTTCATCTTTTTCATGTGATCACAAGGAGGAACATGTAGATAGATTTGGTGTTTTGAGGAAGAGTCAACACAACTTCAGGAATAAAAAGTCATGTCCCAAACTGGAGTTTTTAAAGGGGTCAGCAAGGCAATCCCAGTTCATACAGTTCTAGCAAAGGTTATTAAACAATTTCCTAATCAAGGGCTCTTGAATGTTCTATTTTTGCAGTTCTGTTATTTTAGAATTGATTTACAGGAATGAAAAGGGTAAAGATGATAATCAGGGAAATGGGACTACTAAATAGTATTTTTCACTTCAGAAGACAACAGGGGTAAGATAGTATGAAATTATGAATTATGTAAGAAAAGTAAAGAAAGGATAGTTGTTGAGTCTACCACTACCAGAAGTTTTGAGCAAAAGGTAAGGTCAGAAGTTTTCTGCTCTTCGTAAAATACACGGTTAAGCTGGGGGACATACTCCTGTAGGCCATTTTTATGCTGAAAGCTTTCATGGACTTGAAAAACACCTGCACAAATTAATGAAGAAAAAACCCACCAGGTACTATTAAATGCAAATACAATAATTATGTTGTGGATACAGCTGCCTCCTAACTGTAAAAGATGGAAAAGTGTTCTGTACAGGTTTGCTTAACCTGATTGTCTTCCATATTTGTTCACTCCTTGGATATTTTTGGGAGACAAAAGGGTGAGAAAGATAAAACTTAGATTTTCATCAGTAGAGCTGATTTTATTTTTCTTACCAGAAATGATTTTCAGTATGGATATCTGTTATAAAAAACAGTGGGTGTCAGTCCTAGGCAGAAGACACAGTAGATGCCTAAGCTTAGATTTGTTTCATAGTCTTCATTCAGCAAACAACTGCGTTTATAATCATCCCACCACTGGTTTGATCTTACCTCTTTGCATAGAAGATTCTTTTTGCTAACACCAAAACAACAAAGCTTCCAAGTTTTTTTTTTAGACACTGCAGAAGAAAATTACATGAACAGTTTCATAGGTAGCTATATATCCACTGTGTTCGCTTATAAAGCCCATGGGTTTATGGGCTGTATAGGCTTTATTAGGCTATAAAGAGAAGACCTCCCCTGAGAAGGACACCTGGATACAGTATCTTTCCAATGCAATAAAAAACTAGTCGCCACCTCATTCAGGAAATTAAGAACATTAATCAATTCTTTTGACAAAGGAATACACACTAGGATAGCTTTGAGAATTTTTAAATTTTTTTCCACCCTCTAGACATTTCTGATTTTTATGAAATCACAGATATTTCAATTACCTAATACTTACAATATGTGAAAGTTTGTATTTTGTTTTTTTTAATAACCATGTCATTTGCCATTGTTTTTGTTCATACTGCAGAGTGAAGAAAATGTTTCAGGGATGACAAGCTTTCGGGAAGTGCTGGAAAAAATGTTGGTCATTGTTGTTTTACCAGTACGGAACAGCCTTAGAAGAGAAAATGAACTTTTCTCTTCACATCTGGTTTCTAATACCTGTGGGTTGCTTGCTAGTATTGTGAGTGAGCTTACAGCATCAGCATTAGGATCTGAGGTAAAGCTGCTATAAAATCATTTTTAAAAGTCTTTTGGGACAAACATACTGTGAATGTGATACAGGCTGTGATGGGTATTTGATAGGTGTGCAGATCTTTCAGAGATTCTGGAATTCTCAGTTCTGAGTAGCTCAGATGTTTTGCATAAATTTAAAAGCATATATTCAATGTACTAGGGAAGTACTGTTGATAATTAGCTACTTCATTAGGGCTGCAGAATACTGCAGATTGTTTAAAAAATGGCAGATTTTTTGAGTACTTTGCTTTTTGCCTGCATATTTGTGTACGTAGACGATCAAATATCCTTTTATGAGGTGGTAATTTCATTAAGTGACAGAAAAGTATTTGACTTTGTTAACGGGGCACCACTGTGTCTCTGCTATCCACAGGCTTTTCTCACAGAAAGAATCAAGCTTTTGATAACATCTTGATTCAAGGTGTTTTCACCATTATGTAACATCTGTTTCTGCCCTCTCTTAATCTTGACTGTACCTAAGGCAGAAATACCTAACCTTTCTTTTAGTACAGCTAATCTGTATTTTTTGCTAATTCATCCTATGAAATATATATTTAAATACTTTAAAAAACCGAGTTGGATTCCTAATTATTCCTAGTTAATTTCTAATTATCAGAAATACTTTCTTTTTAGTTAATATTAACTAGAAGGCTAAGTAGTGGCATCTTCTGTGGTTTATGAGTTGTCTTAAAATTTACCCAGTTGAAAAATCTGGTAATTTAATTCACTTAACTTTGCTTTATTAAAGTTGTCTAACATTTAGCAGTTAATATTTTCTGACAACTGTATTTAACTTCCTACAGGTTGATGGACTGAATTCTCTCCATTCTGTCAAATCCACTCCAAACCGATTCACTAAAACAAGTCAGGGAAGAAGCTGGAATACTGGGAATGGATCCCCTGATGCAATATGTTTCTCTGTTGACAAACCTGGTGTAGTTGTTGTAGGATTTTCTGTTTATGGTGGAGGAGGAATTCATGAGTATGAGTTGGAAGTATTAGTTGATGATGTAAGTACTGAATTTGGGAAAACATTGAACAAAAGTAACCTCCGAGTTTTTTTAAAAGTATGTTTTACAATGTGATATTGTCATGTTCTTATTCAGTCTAGGCTACCAGTAGAACAGTGCACTGGTCATCAGGTTTTTTGGGTTGCTTGTGGTGGAGATTTTTGTGTTACCACAAGCTACATACCATTCCTAGTAAGATCCCTATCTTGGTTATTGTCTTGAACTTTCCTTTATTACAAATAAATATTTGAAGTATAGGGGGCTTTTCAGTTTCTGGAGCTAAATTTAGATTAGTACCAGTTATCTCTCTGTAAACTGTGAGATTTACAGTTTTCATGTAAAAGAAAGTAAGTAAGTAAGAAATTAAGTTAAAACCAAAAACTGAAGAGAAGGGTTATGGCCTACCAGCATGGTCAGACTGTACCTACAGATGTTTCATGTGCTGTTGATGTACTCTCTTAGAAGCAGTATAAAACTGCACTGTGGGTTCTTGCAATGAAGCAAAACCTCAGTTCTTTTACGCACAGTTGTTCACTATAACTGATGATTCTGATCTCTTCCAAAGGACAAGCTCAGGTTACTATGTGAAATTAACCTCTCTGCTCAGTAATTTCCCCTTTAGAAGAAAGGCTTTACTGTTGACTCTGAACAGGTTTTTCATCTTTTTGTTTGTAATGCCATGTGTAAAAATTTATGCAATGAAACATAAGTTCACAATTGCGTTCGTCATATATTTACATTATAAATGTGTTAAAATTACTTCGTTTCTTTGAATCAGAGTGATCACACTGGAGATGCAACTCATTCTCATAGATGGACATCTTTAGAATTGGTTAAAGGAACTTACACCACAGATGATTCTCCTAGTGACATAGCTGAAATCAGACTTGACAAAGTTGTGCCGCTGAAGGTAAATAAAATAAAAGCACATCTGTAGGTTTAATAGAACTTCTTTAGATAACAAAATTGAAATGTTCAGTGTAAATTGTTTGGGGTTTTGTGTGCACATTCCCAAGTTGATCTTCACGTGTGTGCTTCATAACGTCTCGGTTTCACCCTGTAAATGAAAAGTTCTGAATCCTGTCAGCTAAAAGAAATTAGATCGCAGTTTTTATAATAGCATAAGATAGCTGATAGTAGTTGCTTAGTAATTTTAGAACATTCTTGCATGTTCAACTTACTTTGTGCAACTTGGCAGTTAATTTTCTTGGGTCCCTGCTTACTCTTAAAGCAATTAGTAGGAATTTAAGTTATGGTCCATAGTTTGGGGACATGGAACAGCTTTGATTTTTGTTAAATGCTGGATCTTTTTTTGTTTAAGTTCATTTGTAGAGTGCTTTGAAGGACTTTTCAGACTCTCCAGTATTAATGTAAAATAATAAGTTTCATATACCATGAAGCCATTAGAAGCCAGATAGTTGTTTTATACTGCTTACTATTTTTGGCTCTCCTTTCTAAGGAAAATGTGAAATACGCAGTTCGTTTGAGGAATTACGGAAGCCGGACTGCCAATGGCGATGGCGGAATGACGACAGTTCAGTGTCCGGATGGCGTAACGTTTACATTCAGTACGTGTAGTCTGAGCAGTAATGGCACTAACCAAACACGAGGACAAATACCGCAGATTCTTTATTACAGGTTTGTGTGTTGTAATGATTCATTTCTAAGAAAAGTGAATAAAATCATCACAGTGCTATTATACCACCTCTGTTTTTAAGAAGTGATAGAAATAAATGCCTCCAGAGTGTGTTTGTGGTGCCTCTTCCAGTCTTGTTTTAGGTTCTGGTTTTTTGACTTGACAAGTAATTTGATGGTTGACTTCTTACAAGATCCATTGTTTACTACTTTAAAGCTCTAATATGGGGAACTCGTAAGATACATTATTTCAATTTCTGTTTTTTCTATATCATAAGAGATATTTGAGAGATTACTCACTGGAATGTGTATCTCTCTGATTTATTCAGTTCTTCGGTTTCCAAAAACGATTGCATCATGTAGTGAAGCAAGGTCTATTTGTATAGGAACTCTCTCCTCTGTTACTTAGAGTTCAAAGGTATAAAAAGAGAAATTGCAATTGCCTGAAGAAAATAAGTTGAACCTCTGACTGTGCTGCAGGGAAGCTTTACTTCAGCCTTTCAGAATGACAGTAGGAATTCACTTGTGGTAATGCTTTTCAAGAAAGCATTGCTTTCATGTTTGAGGTGCTTACCCTGATTTGTATAAAGACACGATTTTCAAACTGGCAGTACAGGGCTGATCAACAGAAGGTGGAAGGAATAGAAGGATCAATGAATAATAACTTACTTTTATTTTTGATTGTGTGAGATGTACCTACCTAACAAAAGATGTAGAAGATATAAAAAAAGTAATGCTACACCAGTTGATGTATTTTAGACTGAAAAGCACATGAACATGTTGCTCTTAAGAAGGTTTTAAGGAAGCTAAAATATGGAGAAATAAAGTGGCCAGCAAAACTATAGTAATAGTATATTTGAAGATACCGGATAGCTCTAAACTACCTTTAAACATGAGATTGTGCTCAAAGATCCAGCTTGTCAGTAAAAACAGTAATTGCTTATTAAAGAGTGGAATTGCAGTGTGCAGATCATGATGCTTTAACTGATTTAGTCTCCTGGAACCATGGAATTTATTATGAAGTATCATAATTGGGAAGCATCATTATGTAAGAAGGATGAAAGAAGACAAGGAAAATGTCTATTTTCACTCTTAGATTGTCCGCTTTTATATAGGCAAAAGAGAAAATAAAGGAGAAATAACGATTTCTTTGATTTCAGAAAAGCAAAGGACATAATTTGAGTAATGTAAGCTTCAAGGCATTCTAACTTAATGATAAATTAACATATGAAAAAACCCCACACCAAAGTCCTGTCTTCAGATCAGAACAGTCTCGAGGTTTTTTTGTTTCAACTGATAGAATTCGAAGAAGCTTTTGAAAGACTGTAGTAGTACAAGTCAGAACTGCTACAGAATAAATTGCGTTGAAAAAAATTGGAGCTGCTGACTGTAATCACAGTGTCTTTTGTAGTTTGCATGGACAAGATAAATTTCATGTTACCTGATGCATGACTGTGGTTATGGACTTCGTTTGAGGACTCGTTGTTTGATATATAATGATTTGAAGTTTTGATTTGCCTACAGCAAAAAAACAAATGTTCAATCAACTATTACAGAACAGCTCATAAAAGTCACACTCCATTTTGTTTGGAGGATGCTCAAATACCAATAGAATGGTTTCTCATACATATGCAAAGAAAGGCCACATACAGAAGTTAACACACTTTTGACAGGGGCATAAATATTTTGGATGGATGTGTTGGAAAAGTACTCAGTTGAATTGCACCCACCATCAGTGGCTAAAAAATTCAAATGAAAAAGGCTTAAGGTTGACAGCAAAGCTACAATTCTAGAACACATTGAAAAACCAGATAATCTTTTTGTAAGAGGGATTAATTCACATCACAGAGAAGGAGAGGTATTCTTGTTAATTTAACTTCTCACAGTAAAATTTTTGAATGTTCTGAGGTGCTAGTCCTGAAATAATCATATTCTGGAATAAGGTTTTGAAGATTAGATCTTTCTGGACAAACATAAGATATCCAAAAGAGAATGGGAGATATTGTTCTACATGTTGACTAAGTGATTCTATTTCTCTATGCCAAGGCTTAATCACTATCATATTGAAGGCTTGAATTGGATTATCATTGTCATTTGACTGCTTTGAAAAAGCAAATCAAACCACATATTTTATATAATTTACTGAAATGGTTTTGTGCATAATGTTGTTTAGGAGAGCCTAATTTGACACACAGAGTGGATTTAAAAGAAAGAACTATTTGTTGAGGGTAAGCCCAAGACTGTATGTCAAAGCCATAATTAATCTTTGAAATAAGAAGGGAGAATCTTCTTCTCTCCTATGAAAACGCAGAAATATCCATTAAGAAAGTTTTACTTGTTTCTGTGATGCATTTAACATTGCTCTGTTTTTACCAAGACAGACACCTGGCTTTGGAAGAGCATAGCAGTTAATACATTTCTGTGATTTAAAAGGCATGTAGAGAAAAGAAACATTTCAGAAAAATGCTTTTTATGCTTTTTGCCAAATAAAGTTCTTGCAGAGGGCTAACAGTGAGACATTCCTCCAAAATATCCTCCATGATTTCTTTGTTTTCTTTATCACTTTATCATAAATTGTTTTGCTTATTCTATGCCAAAAATTAGTCAGTCATTTTTTCAATGTAATTTTGTATTTGTGAACTTACTTTAATTTAATCCACTATCCAGGAGTGAGTATGATGGAGATCTGCAGTCACAGCTGTTGAACAAAGCTAATGAAGAAGACAAAAATTGTAGCAGGGCTCTTTCTGTCGTGAGTGCTGTTGTACGAGCAGCCAAAGACTTGTTGCACAGAGCTCTTGCTGTAGATGGTAAGGCTTGAGAAAATTTACTTTACTTTGCAAAACTTTTTACTTTGCTAGCAAGCCATAATAGTAGAATATCACCTGAATACAAGAGCTATGATATTTCTCTTTTGCTTTCCAAAGAATATTTTTCTAACCTTTCATTCAAACTGAGTAACTTTTATAGATCACTGAGTTATACTTGTGATATCATAGTCAGATACCATGTATAAATTTGCTCATCAATTTAGCAAGTGTCACATTAAAACTGGTAAGATTCTTTATTTCAAAAGATGTTCTATGACGGGTTAGTTGCAAATTTTCATGCGTGTTTTGCACAGAGGCTTTAATCAGCAGGACTGGTTAATGTAATTAATATATAAGCACTTAAACATCCCTTTTTGAGAAATGTAGATATCAGCCACTGTAGCCAAAATGTCCAGAGTATTACACAGTGCTATAAAAATTAATTTGAAGGGCTGGGAGGACTGCCATGCTAACTTTTATACTGTAGAAAATATGAACACAGCTTCACAAAATGGCAAAGAATGCAATAAAATAATGCTCTAAGAGAAGGACATTTTTCAACAGAGAACTGTATATAATGACATATTTATCTTGGATGGACTTGGCAGACTCAGAATTCAACAGTGCCTAAATAATGAAAACAATTTGAAGTAAAAATAGTCTAGGAAATAGAAGTTTAACTCACAAAGGGCAAAGCAGAAAAATAAGGTGTGCTTTGAACCATAGTGTGTTTATTAATAATACCTCTGTTCTAATTATCTTTATTTAGCTGAAGACATTCCAGAATTACTCAGCTCTTCCAGTCTGTTTTCAATGCTGCTTCCCCTCATCATAGCCTACATAGGACCAGTAGCAGCAGCTATTCCCAAGGTATGCTCCTCAATAGAAATCACTGAAGAAATGTATGAATGTTAGGCAAGGAAAAGGTTTACTCTGAAAATTTGAACATCTCGATTTCTTACTATTTTGTGAATTAGTGGTTTATATTTGATAACATGACCCATGAATTTTCCAAGAGTCAAGAATTTTAAAAACATGTAATGACCTTTTTTTTAACTTCAATTGAAAACGTGATGAAAAAAATACCTTAAGGAAGCAGAGAAATATGACAGGCTTTAATAGTAGGAAAAGATAAGGAATGAGAAGAATGTCATTTACAACTCATTGATGAACATTGGTGGGATGAAATGGTTTTTTATGTTAAATAAATTCTGTTTTTAAAGTAAACAGCAAAGGCATTTGCTCATTAAATTAAGATTATTTCTGTCAAATTTAGAGATTGAAAGATGTCAGCTATAAATAAAAGAACATTCCTTTCCTGTGGCATGGCATTCTTCCATGTGCCTGGTCTGGGACACTCTTGAAATCTGTCATTAGATCTACAAATGTCAATAATCCTTAGCTAGTAGACACTATTGCCTTTTACTGCTTTTTCATGAGCTCTAAGCTGTTTTCTGACTTCTTTTAAAGGGGGAGGATGGAGAACTGACCACTTAAAATCTAGCAGACATGTCGTGAAAGACAGTGTCAGATTTTAGTTACCTTGTTTCTTCATTGAACTGGAGTTTGAAACAATCAAGTGTTTTGCTTTGGAAGTGTTCCTCTGCTTAGAAAATGGCATGGAGATTACAGGGAACAATGCAATCCTTAAGGTTACATGGATTAAAATATGTTGAATATTTGAAAAAAAAATTAATATTGTTATAAAGTGTAACTGAACTATGACTTTAGTATGGTCTTTGTTTTCTGTGAACTTGTGCTTACTGTTTGTTAATATTCAAGGTTTTAGTAGAAGCTATTTTAGTGAAAGGATCTCACAGTTATATACAGATTCTTGTTTCAGCTTTGGCAAGTCTCCAAGAGGAGATTAATGTACCAATGCTTTTTCTATCAGGATTGTGTAGATGCAGAATTGAAAAATGACTGAATGAATTGTAGTTAGTGATATTCTGAGGATGTTCAAACAACCATTGAAGAGAAATGGAAGTATTAGAGTATTGTTTTCACCAAGTTATAATACTTTGTAACAACCCATGTGGTGTTGTGTTACAGGTTGCTGTTGAGGTCTTTGGCCTGGTACAACAGCTACTTCCTTCTGTGGCAGTTCTGAATCAGAAATATGCCCCTCCAGCTTTTAACCCAAATCAGTCTACAGACAGCACCACGGGAAACCAGCCAGAGCAAGGGCTTTCAGCTTGTACTACCTCCAATCACTATGCTGTTGTAGAAAGTGAGCATCCCTATAAACCTGCCTCTGTTACACACTATAAGGTGAGCACCATTTCTAAGTGTACGTGCTGCTTCTTAAAAGCTTGACACATGAGTTTTCTTGAGTCAATATTTGCTATCTGAAAAATTATCGCCATGGATGATAATTAATATTGTCCAATATAGGAGATAGTTCCTTATATTATTGCTGTACTGTTTTCTGGACAAAATTTTCTACATCAAGTATAGTGGAAACTAGTGAAGTGTTAACCACCTAGGTTATCAGGTATCTGCTCTAAGTACTTAAATTTGCATAGTCTTAGATTTTTCTGTTGTCATATACAGTTTCTTTGCTCTAACTGTACAGATTGTAGAAGTTCAAAGTCTTTACGTATACAGTGTATAATCATAGATCAGACTTTCTTACCTAATGCTAGAACAATGTTTTGTAAAAATACCTAAAGTCAATTCTAGTCGAATTAACATCCAGAAGTAGCAAACCTATAATCAAGAGCCTGAACAGGACATTAACTATTATTCCACTATTCCACTGCTTGTCCTGTGAGACAGCAAAACATCCACTGTGGAAAATGTAGTTACAATGTGATCATCCTGATGCAATAATGCTTACTTTTGTCCTAAAAGTTTATGGAGCATGTCTAAAGCCTCAGGTTTAGTGGTTACTGCATTTGAATTTCTGTAGCTATATGCTATTGTACTGCAGGCCACATCCACAAGTGGGATTCAGCTGCTCTGTACTTTTCTGGGGTTGCACAAAACAGATATTCAGTATGTTTGTTGAAGTTTGAGTTTAGAAAAGGTATATGAGAGTCCAATGGTGTAGTAGTCTGTGGTTGTTTTGTTTAATGAACCTGTACAGAGTTCTTAAAAACAATCCCTAGTGGTGTCAGCACAAATACTTAATCAGAATATTAAGTTATAATACAGGATTCTAATTGAGTAAAGTGTAAAGCGTTTCAGGTGTACATGAATTTCAAAGAATAATTTAGGTTAATGTTAATTTAAAGCATATCAAAACTATTGTGCAGAATTACATCATTAAATCACTTTTGTAGACTAAAGCAGAGTTAAGGCCAAATGGAAATGAAGAAATAAATGTAAAAACAACCCCAAAAGCCCCAAAAGCTTGGACATAATTAAACTATTGCTTTGTTTTAGGTGACTTTTCCTGAATGTGTTCGGTGGATAACAATAGAGTTTGACACTCAGTGTGGCACTGCTCAGTCAGAGGATGTTCTTCGTTTACTAATTCCTGTCAGAATTGCACAGAGCCTGGGATTTGGACCAAAGCATACTTCTGTTCATGAAAACCTTAATTCATGGATAGAACTGAAAAAGTTCTCTGGATCTTCAGGATGGCCTACCATGGTATTAGTATTGCCAGGTAATAAATAGATACTGACATAATTACTAGTAATGTGAGTTACTAAAATAATTAGAGGAAGTTTGATTTTTCTGCAAAATTATCTTAGCAAACAAAGTTGAAGAAGGATCTTTATCCAAGCTGGCAAGTTGATTATGTTTATAGTAGGTTTCTTGCTTGAAGTGTTGATCTGCTCTTCTTCCCATGGTTTTAATTCACATTTTACATATAAAGGCTGGGTTTCATGTATACTTAGTATAAGAAACGTACAAAAAGAAGAGGAATATATTATTTATTTAATTTATCCTTTTACTTCTTTAAGGGAATGAAGCTCTTTTTTCTCTGGAGACTGCATCAGACTATGTGAAAGATGAAAAAGCTTGTTTCTATGGTTTCAAATGTTATGCAATTGGATATGAATTTAGTCCAGGATCTGATGAGGTAAGGAAAAAGTGAGATAGTTATAATTGCTGCACCTAATAAATCTCTCCTATAAGGCTATTTTTTGAAGATAAAAATATTTGTATTTCCACTTGTGACTAAGTGATATTGGTAAAATATTTTTAGATTAATTTTATAAAAGTGGTAGCATTTTTTGTTAAAGACATTATTCATTTGGAATGGCTTTTTGCTTGGTTTGTGGCAGTCTACAAATACATAGTGTGGTTTTATCTTGTATGTCAATGGGATATAAGATTTCCTGAAATTCTCACCTACTCTTGCATCAGAGATCCAAAGGTTGGGGCTTTTAGTGATTGGTATTTTACTGTCACTGCCAATTGAATTACATACTTGCATTATTTTTCCAGTCCTCACTTACACCAGAACTCTCAGACTTCTTGGAAATGCTGTGCACATTTAGGCTACCTCAGATTTTACCCAGTGGTCTCCTCATTTTGCCTTTAAGGACATGAGTCATTTCCACCACTGTTTATTGCAAAGGGAAGATGAAATTTCTTGTCCTTGACCCAATGCTTTCTTTTGGCTTATTTTAAGAGATTAGTTAAAACACTTAATGTTTTATAATAAATCCAAAAAATGAGTCTTCCCTTATCCTGGGAGTCTTTGGCCCTGTCGCTTCATGTGGACTTCACAAGGTCTGCATCTTGCTTACACTACAACCCTCACAGAAGATTTACCTCATCTTATTCCTGGATTTTGCTCAAGCTAAATCATGTCTTCAGGTTTTCAGAATGTCAAGTTCTTTGGAATTTCTTTACGTATCAGATAGAAAACATGCCGTAAGATTATTAGCTATGGTGGTCTCACTGGCTTTTAGCAAAATCAGATTTATAACTCCTACAGAAGATCTAATTAGTCTGTGTTTGAATAAAAATAACTTTTGCTTAAGCAAAAAAACCCGTGTAGATTGATATGTCCTTCATTTTCTTTAAAGCATTTAAAAACAAAGCTGCTGGCATGTTTTGAACACTCAGTGCTAAAACATGCTAGCCAATACCTTAAGTCTATCATCTAAAGAAAAGTTTTAAGTAATTGTTTTCAAACATACCTTTTTTTTTCTAAAAATTTTGGTACACTGTCCTATGTCACAGCAAAACATAGCAGTAGCTGTATGACAAGAAATACATTGCTGAGAAGCTTCACACTGGGACACATGACATTTCTTAAGATAAAACATTGTCAGGGAAACATATTTATTGTCCTATTTTCTGAGGCACTATTTTTGTTTTAAATTTTTTTTAATTTGAAGGGTATTATTCAGCTGGAGAAAGAACTGGCAAATTTAGGAGGATCATGTGCAGCAGCTTTGATGAAGAAAGATTTAGCGCTTCCTATTGGTAAGAACATACTTCATTATTTCATCATTGTCCATGTTTTCTGAATTAATAGTACATTTAAAGCTTATTGTTGCTTTTAATTAGAGATAATACAAAATTGATTCTTCAGACTGAATGAATCAAACAAGATAATAAAGTCAGTGGTATTTTCTGCTTACACTTTTCCTTTTGTGTGCATATGAGGAGGAGGGGAGACCTGGTCATTTAAATTTGAATGAACTCACCCTATCCACAGGTAGTGTATCAGTGTATGAACTGAGTCCCACAGTTCCCTTGTGGTACTTCATAAATGTGCAGGTATTGTCTTTGTATTTCTCTTTCACTGTTTTTTCTCCCATCACTCCACACCTCTCTGAATAAAAAAATTCCTGCAGCATTGAATTGCAAAATTTGAAATTACTGGTTTAAAATTGAAAGTGACCATTGCATCTGTAGACCTTATAGCTAAAAATATTTCTACTACAGCTTTTTTTACAATTAGAAATTACATACTTTTACAGCAGATGCAGCAAACAAAGGTTTATAGTAACCCAGCTGCAATTTAAAATGTAAGGAAAAATGAGTTTATGAGAATTAATGGATACAGAGATTGAATTAGAACTTCTAATGATGCAGCCATATTATGTGTAATATAATTTCTCTTAAATAGCATCAGTATGTAGGAAAAACAGGCTCATAATATATAATAGGATATCTTTTTGATGGTTTTAATTTAGGAGCACGAATGAGAGCTCGGATATTGTTACACTGGAAATGTAGATTAATGAGCAGGAGAGCACTGATCAGTGTGGAGTTATAATCACAAAACCTACTTTGTGTTTTTTAACCCAGTATTTTGCTTGTGTATTTGGATTGTGTATAAATTTCTTACTTTATGTTGTAAGGAGGCCCCTCAGTTGCACTGGTAGATCTGTATTTCACTCTCCAAAGTACAGGCAGTTCTGAAGCTTAAATAGTGCCCTCATCTGTTATCCCCCAAACTCCTTAGTTTTGTTGACTTCCACAATACCCATTTATCTTGCTGTTCTTCTGTGCAACAACAACAAAAAGATGAGACTGAAATCCTTCTAACTTAATCTCCCCTATTTTATAATACTTTGTACTTCTCTCTAGGGAGCTTTTTTTGCTTGTTCTGTTTAAATGCCTAAAACAAGAAGGGAAAGTAGGTGACACATAGATTATCTTTATGCTATCACATGGAAATTTGAAATAAAATCTGCAGTTAAGTTACCTTCTTTGAGAGTTACACCCAAATACTGTTTGAGTTACCACGATCAAAAGGTTGTTCTTCCTTCTTGCCAATTCAAGACTTAAATTTAAGATACTTCTTCCCAAGAGAGAGATCTGGTCTATGACCAAGATCGGACTTAAACAGCAGTGTGAAATTGGTTGATGTATTTAACATTATTACATTCTTAATTGTATCAAATTTGGTAGATTTCTGAGGGCTGTTTTTAGATGTCTTTATTTCTTTGAATTTTAAAAATGCCTTGGGACTTGATTTTTCTTTTTTCTCTTCTTCTGTCTAGTAGATTTGCCTGACATGTTTTTAAAAGAGAGTAGAAATATGGTAACCTTATTTGTTTTACACTTCTGTTAAAAGACTGTGTTTGGCAGTTCTGGTCACCCTGGAATCAGCCTTCTGAGTTGTATTTGTGAGAAAGAAATATTGTGTAATAGTATGTATTTGAGCTTTGTCTTTTAGGAGGAATCATAATTTACAAAATTGTACAGAGTTTATCAGGTTTTCAGATAAGTTTACGAAGGTAAGCTCTTAAAAGGGAGCAGCTGTTGCATACTTACAGGCACTGCTTCCCAGAAACCATCTTGACCTCCCAAAATCTTTCTGAAAGTATCTAGTCACATTCAAAAACTTGCCTTACATACTGTCTTGGAGATAAGAAGATAAGCACCAAATTTTTGTTCTGTGTAACTTACATTGTTCGTTTATGTGTGCACTGAACTACACAATAGTGCACGTTTACTACGTTATTTGAAAATATTAATATTTCAGCTGCTGATTGAACAGTATGACACATCATTATGCAAACTTGAAATTTGTAATATAAAAGGCTTTGCAAAACAGAATTGAATGTCATGTTCTATAATATGTAGATAAGTGTCAATGTAACTGTTACATTTTTCCAGCAGGTAGTGAGTTTGAAGAGGATCTTGAGATACTTGAAGAGGCTGCCTTACAGGTAGGCTGCGGCTTTTTATCCACTGCAATGTACTTAAGCACATAATTGCATTGAAACTTTTTGACTGCTACAGAAGAAAATAATTTGTACTGCTTATATCATAGAATGGAATCCAACTTGGTATGAAATAGTTAAAGAAAATCATACAGATTTTTAATATTTACATTACATCATTTTTTATAATGAATCTGCTTGGAAAAAAATGCATAAAATACCAATAGAAAGTTAGATGACCAAGTATTTAAAAATATCTCTTTGGCTGAAATTGCACTATTTAGCAAGTTTTAAATGTTACCAAAATCAGTTTTTTACATGTCTTTGTAATTAGAGAAATAAAATCACTTTTTCAGCTGATCAGTGATGTTAATTAAGTCCCAGATAATGTGCTTGCTGTTGTTCTGGTTTGCTGATGGCCTTTTGTTGAGTGCAATGGGCGCTAATGCTGAATCTCCCTTAACTCAAGGTCATTTAACCTCTTTTGGCATAAATTATTGTTTAATAGACTGAGATTACTTTTTTTAAAACTTTTATCAGAGTAAAGTTTATTCTTCTCCTTGAATGGCTTTCAATGCCCAAAATGTCCGTCACCTATTGTGTCGTGTTTCGGGAAAGTGTCAACATGTTACTGAAAAGCTGTTCGATGTCTCTCTCTTTTCACCCCCCAACCTCTGCCAAAAAAAAAAAAAAAGGTGTGCAAATCTCACTCAGGCATTCTTGGGAAAGGCTTGGCACTGTCTCACTCACCAACCATTTTGGAAGCTCTCGAAGGAAGTCTTCCACTGCAGGTACAAAGCAACGAGCAGTCGTTTCTGGAGGATTTCATTGCTTGTGTACCAGGATCAAGTGGTGGACGACTTGCAAGGTAAAACTGCATTGTTGCTTGTCTATTTAACTGGCTATAGAACTGTCATAGTTATTTTAAATATTAGTTAAATAAAACTGTTTGGCTATATTGTTTCCATTAATACATTAGTTAAAAACATATAGGCATTCAGATATTCTGTGTCCTCTCTTAGCTCCGTGTCACATTTTCACAGAGTAAGAATTTGTCTTTTGGGAGCTGTAAGAGATTTTAATGTTAGGTGGTTTTCTTTGCTATAGGTGGCTTCAGCCAGATTCATATGCTGATCCTCAAAAAACATCATTGATTTTGAATAAGGATGACATTCGATGTGGTTGGCCAACTGTTATTACAGTACAAACAAAAGACCAGTATGGGGATGTTGTTCATGTTCCTAATATGAAGGTAACTATTGTAATCTTGGCTGTTCTGCTTCATCTTGCTGTCTTTTAGTTTTAATTGTAGGTATTCCACAGAATACTCTTGTATAGGACAGAAAGTGGCATTCATAAATTCATTATAGTCAGACCTTTCTTACCTCTAAATCCACAAAACTACCAAATTCCATATTATGCCAGCACCATATCATGCAATTCATAACTTGTCTGTAATGAACGACACATGTGTAGTTGCATAAATAATCAATCATAATTAGGTTTGATGGTGTTGATGTGTTAAGGTGACAAGAATCCATTTTTTAATTTGTAAGCCAGGAAAGAGTATTATAAACCATAGACTTTGTGATGGAAAAAAAGAATCAGAAGCACATTGATGGACCACCTTACAGTTACTTTATTTTAGACTAGAACAATACTCTTCCCTTTTCTGTTTCTAATACTTGGAAGTTCCTGTAGTCCTTGTAACTGGCAAGGACTGGTGTTCCTGTGTTCGCCTTCAGCCTCTTCAGTTAACCACTGGTTTTCAGTACTGGAAAAGAGGTGTTCTTGACAGCCTCAGGTAGAGTTAGGAGAACTTAGCACATTTTGGGGTAAAACCTATGTAGAATGTATAGAAGTGGGCTGCTTGATTTGAAGTAGTAAAGAAATGCAAACAAAATAAACTCAAAATGGTTTTCATGTAGTTCTAGTAAATTAGGTTACTTCTGTGTTTTAAAGCCCACTACTACTGCAGAGTAGTTGGTTTTGTTCAAGCCCAAATGTAGATGAAATACCTTTTACAAAGGCATGATTCCTGTGATAAAAGCTCTCAAATCTGTTCTTTGTATATGATGTGATAATTGAGAGTTTTCTTACAGTGAGCTGTAAACCTAATAATGAACAGCAGTTCTACAAGAGTAATACAAGAATCAGCTTAGTCAGAAACACTGCTTGAGTGAAAGTTGTATGTGTGATTACCAACTTAAACTAGTGACAGAACATGTAGAAAACTCTTAGTGATTTTACTGTATCAATCAGGAAAAGGATATGTCAAAATATTATCAAAATTATTGCTGGTTTTATTGTTTAATTACTGTTCACAAATGTATTAAAGTGACAAAAATATTAATTCAATTTATCATTCTTCTGGACTTATTCAGTGTGCAAGGCAGTGATGTAAGTTTTGGTAAATTAAGTCAAATTTTGATAAAACTGTGTGTGAAAACTGAGGTATTTAAACATCTGCACTTTATTGCAGATTTAGGATGAGTAACACATAATTTTCCAGGTAGTCTGTCTGTCTTCCTCAGAAAATTGTGTACTGCTAACTATTACCTGCACTAATGGAGATCCGTGGTACCTCTGGGGGAAAAAGTCAGTTAAAACATGCATTGAAGAGCACAATATAACATTCAGTGCTGCTGTGAGGTGGCAGAGCCAGCCAGGATCCGATCTGGCCATTGCTGATCCAGGTCTAGTGGTCATGATGATTCACTCTGGAATCTGTGCACTCACTTGGAAGGCTCTCTTTCTACTTCGTTGCACTTTTCTGTTGTGGGAAGACTTCCCTGGGCGTACCAGACTGTGTGCTGCTTCTCAGGGAGTGCTCTGGGACTGGCAGAACTGACACCAGTCCGTGCCATCTGATGGTGTGCCCGGTCAGCAGGGTGCTTCTCCCCTGTAGATTGGCATCTTTCCAGGATGCTGTGCTTGGCTTGGCAGATTAAGTGTAGACACATTGGGTTTTGACACAGCTGGATTTACAGTGCTTTAAGCACTTCGTCACTGTACTGCATCAAATTTAAAAGAATTTTTGTGTGTTTTCTCACTAAATCACATTCCCTCTTCCACATCTTATTACAGGTAGAAGTCAAAGCTATTCCTGTTTCTCAGAAAAAAACATCCTTGCAACAAGAACAAGTTAAAAAAGTGCAGCGGATACCAGGGAGTCCTGCAACAGCTGTTTCCCCTAACAGTGATATGACCTTTGGAGGACTTCCTTCACCAAAGCTTGATTCCTCCTATGAGCCAATGATAGTGAAAGAAGCTCGGTATATTGCCATTACAATGATGAAGGTAAGTTACTGCAATTTTAGAATATAACTATAGAATTCAGCATTCAAAGTGTGTAAAGGTATGCAACAGAGAAGGAAAAATGTATATTTACTTTTGGTCTCAATCTGAAAATATATTCAATGCAAATTACTTTGATTATATATTAGTTCAGCAGTAAACTAAATACATCAAAAGGGCCGATTGCCTAAACTCTAAAGCAGTTAGACTGGATTAGCATAAAAAAGAAAAGTTGTCTTTGATTTAATTAGACAGATTAACAATTTAGTTTGAGTCACTCAGGAGAAATAAAAACAGATATGGAAACGGTGAAGGGAAAGTCAAACCAATATATTTATATGTAGTTGGAGTGTTGCAGCGAATACATATTTAAAACTAGAACAGGTGAACATAGGAAAAGTAAGAGCTCAGTATAGTAAAAAAGGTCATACAAATGATTTATATATCAATGCATATGTATTAAGCAGCATCTGATGAAATGAGCCACTGTTAAATGGATCAGCTCAGACACTTTTCCAGGAACGGTTTTTAAAGAAGTGAAAACTGAGCAGCTAGTGTTGATTTGACTGAGTATATTATAGCACATGCAATAAATTTACATATATGTACCATACTGACCCAGTTAAGAGATGTGACATGATGTGTACAACTAGCAGTTGCACAGCTTAATGAGACAGGATTAGCCAGGAGGGTAGAGAAGGATAATACTTAGTATAATCAGTATGGATTTGTTGGGGCGGCAGAACCAGCAAACTAGCACCTTTTAGAGGGTACAGGGGTTTTTTTGCAAAGGATAGTGGTGCAGTACCTATATGTAAATAGTGCAACTGGGTACTGAATAGTGTCTTAACAGATCAATGAAAGAACTATTAAATCAATGTAGTGTACAACAAATGGTTTAAGAACTTGCTAAATCATGTGCATATCAAGGTGTGATTTTGGCTTTTTTATTTGGGCTACTGTAAACATCACTTCTTGGTTAGATGCTACTTGCTTCTTTTAAAAGTGACTTGAGGGGAGGCAGAAATACATTATTTATTCCAAGTTAGGACTTAAATGATATTTCTGATAGCCACTGTCCACAGATACCTGCTGCTTCTTTTCCAGTGATAGGTGTCAAATCTGCTCACACGACTCTTAGAGTGGTATATCTTGTAATGCATGAGATGCTCTGGGGTAGGTGATGGTGGTGCAAGTGTAGGGTGTTCAAAAACTCTTTTGTAGATTTGATGGAGTGAGGAATGCTTAATATCAGTTAGTTAATATGTAATCATTTTTTAATTGAAATGAGGCTAAGGGAAATGAAAGGATTCATTTAAAATCCTCTTAGTAGATAATAACAGTATGAATCTTCATAAAGATAAAAGTAAAAGACACCAAGGTTAAATTTAAAAAGCATCTCTTGTTGAAACATGCTTGATTTCCATATTTAGTGCTTTTCCAGAGAATCTTCCCAAGGCTCCTTTTAAGTTAAGTCCTTTCCACCCAAAACTTTATGAATTCAAGACATTGTAAATAATTCTGTTCTATTTCCCTGCCTGCATTATTAAGCACACTCATTTCAGTGTAAAATGCAAATGTCCCCTGATATTTTCGTTTTATACAAGCCTGCACATTGTATCCGTATTTCATACAAACACCTAAATATGATTATAAAATCTAGTTTCTCACTTCATAAAAATATATATAATAAATTATTACATGTTTGGGGGACTGATACCCAAAACCTATATCCTTATATAGGGACCCAGAATGGCTGATCTGCATATATGTTCAAATGTTCTTATCCCACCTTTTGTTGGTTTTGACTTAACAGGGGGATCTGGTAACTCAGCAACTATTGCAGCCCAGAGAGATTCTTGCTGAGGGACTTTGTGCACTTCTAGGACTACAACTGCTTACTTATGGGGCTTCTCAGAGCAGTGATTTCATAAGACACTATGGAAGTGAATCAGGTGTTTTTTGTAGTAGAAATCAATGGAAGTACCACCTCAGTGTTGAGGGAATTTCATATTCACTTGGAGTTTAAAGAAAAAGGATCTGAAATTTCATTGATAAATCCCCTGGGCTGGTTTGCAGGTTTGACCTGCAACATATTTGCTTTCTTCTCTTCACATGGTCTTCATTGCACTGCCTGGATTCAAAAGGGTTTTGTACAAGTCAGATTTGAAGAGATTCAAGGACTTAACAAGGTTTTTGTTAGCAGTAGCAATCTCTCTTATCTAAATAATGTCTGTTTACTGAGATAGTGAAGATACTCTTTCATGTGTGCATATATATTTCTGTGTTTTGAAATTTGTTTCTGATTCACTGTTCAGTGCTTCTGTTAGAAGTTAGATTGATGTGTTCTTTAAGAAAATGCTCTGCTTTCTTTTATTCAAGACAGTGGTATAACTGATAACTATTGGTTTTATGTTTGAATTTAATCTGTTTATAGGCATACGAAAACTATTCTTTTGAAGAACTACGCTTTGCTTCACCAACACCAAAGAGGTAAACATTAAAAAATTTCTTTTGGATAGGGACTTAAATTAACGTGTCCTGATACTTCTACTTACACCCAGACTCCCAAGTGTGACTGACAGGTAATCATGTCTGAAGGTAGAAACACAAAAGTCAAGTATTGTGTTTTCTTACATGTAGCAATTTTATTTAAAATCTTTTTTTCTTAATTGTGCTAATGTTGTTTCCTTATTTGTATTAGCTACTCTCTGAATGTGTTCTTTTATCATTTGCTATGAATAAATGTGGCACAGAGGATTATATTTTCCGAGTGAATAAGAGGAGGTTAGTACATTGGAAAGGGAAAAATTCTATTTAGATGATCTGCTAGAAAAAAGAGTAGTTTCCAAACTAAACATTATGCTAATCATTATATATAGAACATATATGATATCCAAGAAGACAATAACTGTTTAATGATTTTAATTGTTTTGTTTATGCCTAGACCCAGTGAAAACATGTTGATCAGAGTCAATAATGATGGTACATACTGTGCAAACTGGACTCCTGGAGCTGTTGGTCTCTATACCATTCATGTTACTATAGATGGCATTGAAATAGGTACTGAATTTCAACTATATTTAAGCATAAATTTATATTATATCCAGTTTGTATACTGACACATTTATGTCTTGGTGCTCATAAGATTTAATGTTACTGTTCATAGCAAAACTTAGCAGCCAAGTTTTCATTCAGAAGCCTTCTAGCTAAAGCACTCTTTTTTTCAGAAGAGAAAAACACCGCAGGTAGTCTCACATGGAAATAGGAATGTGTGTTGCAAATCGTGTATTTATAATCTGGTTAGACTACCAGAATAAAAGACTGTCCTACTCTCAACTCTGTGTTGAAAGGAGAATGTCTTGTTTCAGCTGAGTGACAGAGAAGTATAGTTAAAGAGGAAAAAAACCCAGCCCAACACTGAAGAACCTAAGGAAAGGCAGAATTGTTCCTGATGATGCTGGAATATATACTGTTCATTTGTTTTGGAAAATTGAGAAGATGTGGTCTTAACTGAGACTCTACCTGAACTCTTAATTATTCGTACTAATTTTTAAATGCTTGTGGTTCATTCCTTGCTGGAAATCTTTTAGTTATCTTGCCAATCTTGGGAGCTGCACAATGAGATGCTATAGCATGTGGTGGAAAGAGTGCCCTTCCAGAAAGCACTCTGTATCTTGAATGCTCTCATGTTAGCCTTACTGGTGATATGGTGAAGATGGTAGTAGAAACACTGAAGGTGTTGTAGCTGGACCCACACCTGATTAAGAGGGTTTGGGTGAGTTCACAAGCACCAGCAGTTCCTCTTTCCCAATACTGTCCAGTACCTTTAGTAAAGAACACATAGTGATACTCATAAATACAGGTACACATAATTCACATAGAAATGGAATGGGGTTTGATTTTGTGTTAACTACAGAAGATAAATTGTATAAAATATTACTAATGGTTATCTCTGTTCCTCAAACAGGAACATTTGCCTTCATAGGAGCCTGCAGTGCACTCAGTTGTATTTTTTCCAATGTGTAATTTCTGGAGCAAACTTTACACTGTAGTTTAAATTAGCTGCTGTTATATTTTTACACAGGTTCTACCATCCTCAATCATTGTATAGGGTAAACTTTTAGAAATTATAAATATAACTCTTAACCTTCATTATTAAACAGGTATGAGTATACTCTAATACTTACCTATGCCATTTTTCTGCAATGGAGCTTTCTGGCTCAATCATTATGTTAGACTATGCCCTCTGAAGCTTTCATGTACCTGTGCTTAACCCATAATTCTGTCAATTTTTGACTGCTTAAGTACTGGTAACAGTTTCTCTTCGTTTCAAACCCTTTATGTTCTTGATGCTTGTAGATTCCTTCTGTTACTGTCATGCTTGTTTAAAGGGATGTTAGTGAAACAAACAGGTTTATTGCTAGGTCTGGATGCTTCTTTTCAAGATGTTGTTCTTGAGAGGGTCACTCTGTAAAATGAAACAGTGTTTGCTGAGGCAATTTCTTTGAAGGTTATTACTTAGGGTTATATTCCTCTATTACTTAAATTTTTGTGTCTTTTTTCATATGCATTTACGTGTATTTTTCTTCACAAACAAGAATGTCACTTTTCCAGTGCCTTCAGGTTTTATAACAGCATTGGTAATTAAAGATGCCACTTTTTTACATTATAGGCCTTTTCGGGTTGTATAACGTGGCTTTTCAGGTTCTTGTATCTATGTCTCACATGTAGCAATTAGCTTCTGTAACAGTACAGCATTGCATAAACTACTGCCTCTCCAGAAACTTTCACTTGCACCTCCCAAACTTTAGACTCTGTGTTGACCATTCCTTGAAACATAACCATACAGACACTATTAGGATACAAAATTACCTGGTAGTGCTTTGTACATACACTGTGACAGATATCTAATAACAACATGAAGCTACATCTCTGTAAATTTCCACATATGAAAATAGAAATGTTCAAAAATTAATACTTTGCACCATGAAGCAACTGGAAGTGTTGATTTTGGCAGACAGATAAGTAAGTGGTTATTTTGTTGACTCTGAGTTGTAGCACAGATAAACTGTAGTTACTGTTTAACTGAAATATTCCCTTATATTTATTTTTTTTAAACTTAGTCTTTGTTTGCTTATAGATGCTGGACTAGAAGTGAAAGTAAAAGATCCTCCAAAAGGAATGATACCTCCTGGAACCCAACTTATTAAACCAAAAGCAGAGCCTCAGCCAAACAAGGTTTGGAGAACTGAAAAAAACCCCAAAACAGATAGTTATGTTTGGGTGGGATTTCATTATTGTTTAATATATATGTTATCATACAGTAGTGCTGCAAACTTAAGGATATTTGCAGATCACTTTAATGTGCTGAATGGAATGAAATTAATATCCTGGATAAAATGAAACAAATTAATTCTGTTTCCTTTGTGTATGTGAATTCGTAAAACTGTTAGAAGCTCTACAGAAACTGCCTTTGCCTTGGCTTGTCACACAAACATTGCACAGCTATTAAAGCCACAGACAAAATTTTGCACTATTATTAGGTTTTTTTTCTTTGCATAATGTACTCTGAAATTAATTGTGCACAAAATTTTACAAGAATTTAGTTTTGTCATAAGCATCTTCAGTCAATATAAAATCCATAACCAGTTTCTTTAGTGATAGATTCATTTCTTAGAATGGCATGATTATGTTTTTTAAAGGTATCCTTTCTGTAGCTTTTGACATCCCCATTTCACCTTATCGTTCCACCCTGAAGGACTAAAGCAGACACAATAAAGCAAGTAAGCTGACATGGGCGGCAGTGGTATAAGGAAAATGCCCAGATGAGGGAACTACCTTGCACTTCCGCTCAGATGCAAAGGAAGGGATATTAAATGAGGTGCTGAATTTTTTTTTGTGGAATAAACCTGTATTAAAAGGTGTGGAATTCTGAAATACCACAAGGTTGTCTTTCCCTGTTTTACTGAAATTGGGAGGTGATTAAAAAATACATGATTACAAGAAGGATCGGGTTTTTGACAACTTCTTACCTATGCAGTGCATACTGATTTATCTTTTCTATATTTCGGGATAATACAGAGACAGTAACTTTTTTGTATAGTTCCCAGTCTTTAAAATGCATCCAGCATCTGCTTCTGCCACTAACAAGATTCTTTTTTTCCTGCAGCCATGCCTCAAAATAAAAATAATAAATGTACTTCTAGATTCAATGCAACATTTTATCCCCCACTGGGTCTCTCTTTTATTTTCTTCCCAAGAAGCATCTTTTAGACTTTCTCCCTTCTCTTGGAAGGAAGGCTTCCTGGTTAGTTCATTATCTTAATTAGAACTCCCAATTCCTACTGAGGGAGGTTTATCTCGTGCAAGTTAATGACACCTCCACCCAAGCTGATCAGCATATGTGTTGTTTTGCTGTCCCCAAGTTAAGAGAATCTGGTTTAATATGAGATAAATTGCTGAAGAGTAGTTCTGTTTTTGTTTTCAGTTATTACAGTGGAAATTAGGGTGACTTGTTCATACATAATAACTCCGTGTTGTCAAGGAACAGTCTTCATGACAGTTAAAAGTACTTGACAGAAGTCAGTCCTCTGGTGTTCTGAGATGTTATGTAGTGTTTAATCCTCTCCCTGTGTTGTTCTACTTGCATGTCTCATTTCTTGTTCCAAGTAGTCTCTTTGAAAAAGGAGCTATCTTTGTCCTGTACATCGTGTCTGTAGAGCCTGCTGAAAAATTAAACTAGACCTTTCATGGTAAATCATTTCATCAGTCATCTGTCTTCTGTGTCATAATAAATCACATAACAAATCAGGATAATTCTTTGTGTATCAACAGCAGTATTGTAAGTAATACAGGAAGGTAATAATTGTACTGTGCTCCACGTTTCTGAAGTTAAGAATGCAGATTAGACATGTATCAGTCAGAGACAGTCCAATATACCAAATCATGTTTTGCTGAGAAAAAGTGCTTAGGTGAGCTCTAAATGCTTGTTCATCATCTTTGTCAGCCTGAAATTTCAGATAGTTACAACCAAAGGACACTAACAGTGCGTTCTCAGTGGTGATCTGTTCTCAACTAGAAACACCAAAGTATTTTCATTGAGGCACTGGAACATTCCAGTTTTGTAGCCAAATGTTACTTGAATTGCAAGTTGAAAATGGGTACTGTGTTATGATTTTATATGTGTATTCTTCATTCTTTGTTATTTGAAGTCAGATGAAAAATCTGAAGGAGACTGTGATAGTGATCTGTGTTTAACGTGGGGTATGACCCATAAGAATTGCTGCCTCCTTATTAGCTGCAAAGCTTAAATTAACTAACTTGCAGGAAACTTCATTCCACATCCTCTTGAGGAAAACATGATTTTTCAAGCTGTGTAATGTAATTCAGGGTAGTTGGAACCAACTAGAAGAAAACAGTCCTAATTTAGCTGAATTTGAAAGTGCAAGACTGCTACCAGAATGATTGGTCATTAACATGTTTTGATGGTTTCTACTGTACTGACACAACAAGTAGTTAACGTTGATTGCAAAACCAAAAAACAAGCACCAAACCCAAAAGCTCTGTGCTGGGGGTGGTTTTTTTCATCCCTTCATAGAAGGTTGGCCTCCTTGTTAAGGTTGCTTTATCCTATACAGCACCCCTTTCTGTTGTGTGAGGTGTACATCTTTGCAGATTTGTCAGATAAGAAAGCACAGCAACGCGGCTCTTGAAAACTGCTGTGCACTGTAGGGGTGATGTACATCCTAATTGCTCAGCCCTTCTGCCTTAGTCACATCTTTAGTTGGAATCCAGTTTGTGTATGTTCCATGGAAGAACTGGCTACGGAGGTATTATGAGACAGAGTTACAAAACCTTCGTGCTATACAGAAATATTCCAAGCAAAGAGGGTGCTACATCAGAAAGAAGACACAGATAATAAAGTTTTTCATCATGGTCAGAAATGAGCATAAGAGAACTCTTAATCTGTTTTTTATTGTATTGTCTGTCAGTGGATCTGATCCTTAAGCAGTTTCTAGTTATAGGTTGAAGTTTTTTATTAATTAGTTAGGTTAGCTGTTGCAAAAGGGAAAAAGGCTCTTTCCAGGCCTGTGCATACTCAAAATCTTGAATGTGAATTTTTCCTCTAAATTAAAATCTTTAATCCAAGTTCTAGCAAACTGCCATAATGATTTTCTGAAGTAACGTGATGCAAGGACCCCTAATTTGCAAGACTTTGTTTTTGGCTTGTCTGTGTTTAGCTTTATACTTGTACAAGGACCTTGAAAGTCTTCGTTTTGTCTGTTGCGAGAATGTAACTATTATGAGTAAGAGGACTGCTGATAAGCAAAACCTTGCACATTTTGGAATAATTTATGTGTGAAATCCTTTACATGCTTCTGGTTTTGGTGTTTTTTTGGTTTTGTATTTTTTTTTTTTTTTTTAATTAGCCTCAGAGTAAATACCATTTCTTAAATAATTTCTTTAGGGAAAAAAGATTCATGCACTTAGCTGTTACCTTTCATTATGTATCACTGAGTTTGTTCCTTACATGTCATTCTGTGCTTTATGTTAAGTTATAGATTAAATCCATACTTCCACTTATACTTTTATCACTTTTACCCGTGGAGTTTGAAAATAAGCTTCCAAGAAAATGGTTTTATACCATATGCATAGAATATATGTTTCTCTGGTTTTAAGAGACTAATAGGATGGTTTACATTTGTTCTCTATGGGACAGGTGCCTGATAATGTTTGAATGGTAAAAAAAGTGATAGTGAATAACAAGTGGGAGATTTTGGGGTGCTGTAGTGAGTCCAATGAATTGCAAGGAGCCTCTGCTCTAACCTTCCGGTGAAAAAAAGATAAACTACTGAAATAACTATTTGAAAGATAAAGAAGTAGAAAGAACATTTTATTTTAAAATGGCTAGTTAAACTCTAGCTAAGGAAAATATCCAAATTTTGGTCAAAAAGCTGACTAAAGAGAATACTACAGTAGCACAACTGAGAAATGGTAATCCCAGGCTGATCAGTTCGGAGAAGTAATAAATTTGAAAATGCAAATCTGGTGAAATTTTCAGCAGTGAATAAAATGTGTGTGTTAAAAAATCAGAAGCTTGTACTGATTATTGTAGGGTATAACAGAAATATTTCCAAGTCAATGCATGCTTACATTATGTTTTTTTGGAACATTATAATTTTATTGATTATAGTAAAAAAGTGAAGTTATACACAGCCGCCATGGGAAACTAGCAACAAACTGTAACTCTTAAGATTGCTGTCTTGTCACTGGCATTTCAGAATCTGTTAAGCCTATTTCTTTTTACTCTGAGAGCTCTGTTCCAATTTTTTTTCTTCCTTACTGTCTTTCTTTGCTTCTCTTAGGTTCGCAAATTTGTGGCCAAGGACAGTGCAGGGCTTCGTATCCGTAGCCACCCTTCCCTTCAGAGTGAGCAAATAGGCATAGTGAAAGTCAATGGATCCATCACTTTCATTGACGAGGTAATCAATAAGACATTTCTGTTGAAAATTGGGCTAAGATGTAAAGGTAACTCATGCAAATAATGGGGTTTTTTTCCATGTTTAGATGTTGACATATACAACTTAAGACCATAAATTGCAAAAATCTAAATTTACTAATTTAGTTTTTCAAGCTGTCATTTCCTTTTAATTTACTTACTTCAAAACCTCTGTAACAAACATTTGAGACTGATACAAGGAAAGAAAATTCCTAGAGTTCATCTTACAATACTACCTCTTTAAGATTTAGCTTGTCACTACTTAATATTTCAACTCTACACAAAAATTCAGATGTAGATGTTCTTTTCATTACATCTTTCACTTACAGATCTGAAAGATCACTACTAGTGTGTTAGACTACTATGCATGTATTTTTCTTACAATATAACATCATATATAAGGAGTATTTTTGCAATTTACTAAGTCATACCAGCAAAAAAAAAAAA